>JAASAO010000823.1:0-61151 GCA_017311375.1 Mytilus coruscus
CATATAAGACCGGGACTGACGTAATGTGAAAATTTTAAAAGAGACCAAAGCCATGGGTAATGCTCAAAACAATCATGATAACAAAAACGACAGACAGAAACCAATGAAAACAACTTAATTACTGAATGTAGACTTGGGATTGGCATGTAAGGAGCTGTCCTCTTATGAAATTACAGAATCTAGATTTGGGGTTGGCATGTAAAGGGCTGTCCTCTTATGGAATTACAGAATCTAGACTTTGGATTGGCATGTAAGGGCTGTCCTCTTATGGAAATACAGAATCTAGACTTGGGGTCGGCATGTAAGGGCTGTCCTCTTATGGAATTACAGAATCTAGATTTGGGATTGGCATGTAAGGGCTGTCCTCTTATGGAATTACAGAATCTAGACTTGGGATTTGCATGTAAGGGCTGTCCTCTTATGGAATTACAGAATCTAGACTTGGGATTGGAATGTAAGGGCTGTCCTCTTATGAAATTACTGAATGTAGACTTGGGATTGGCATGTAAGGGGCTGACTCATAGAATTACAGAATCTAGACTTGGGATTGGCATGTAAGGGCTGTCCTCTTATGGAATTACAGAATCTAGACTTGGGATTGGCATGTAAGGGCTGTCCTCTTATGGAATTACAGAATCTAGATATGGGATTGGCATGTAAGGGGCTGACTCATAGAATTACAGAATCTAGACTTGGGATTGGCATGTAAGGGCTGTCCTCTTATGGAATTACAGAATCTTTATACAATTTAGCTTACAGACATAAATATTGTTATGGAAAATTCTGATTTTTTTATATTAAAGTCTTCTATTGTCTATCTTAGCTGTATATTTTGTGTGAATAAGTGAAGATTGTATTGTCCAAATTATAACTGCTTTCAAGTTGTTTGTTGCTTATTCATTAGGTTATTCCTCCGTTGAAGTTTTGACATATCAGCATGTATAATATATGAAGTAGGTTTCCGTCTCCCAAGACTACAAAGTCCACCTAACACTGAGTCGAAAAATGTCATATTCAATGCATTCCAAACTTAACAGACAATTCGGTATTACCAATGCAGTGTATTTGTATTAATGCTAGTAGCCTACAAAAGACTGGTTTTAACATTTTATTTTGTTTTTATTTCGCATTTCAAAGTGTACATTTCTAACTTCACAGTTGAAATTTCTCACTTACAATTACAAAATAAGATCAAAAGGTAGGATTGCCAGTGAGGCAACTTTCCAGTAGAGACCAAATTGATGTAAATGTACCCTTACGTTCCTCTATTAATACACTTTAGAATGGCGTATATAAAATATAAGAATAATAAGATTTGGATTGATTTCCAATGAGACAATCCTCCTCCATAGACCCAATGACGTACCAGTTAACAACTACAGATCACCACATGGCATTGAACAATCAGCAATACCCGTACCACAAAGCAAGCTATAAGAGGCCCCAACATGAAAAATGCAAAACAAAGGAGAAAAATAACGGTTTATGTACAAAACAATAAACAAAAAACAAATATTATATACAGCAAAAAACGACATTCATTGAATTACAGGCTCCTGACTTGGCACAAGCACATACAGACCGTTTTTGGGTGCCCGTCCCTCCCCTTAACCGAGACAGTGGTGCAACAGCACGACATAAGAACAAACTATAAATATCAGATTTAAAAGGCTTGACTCATCAGATTAACACAAAGGACACAAAAACAACTTACACAAAGTACCGTGCAATCCCAAAATATACGTATCGACAGATTGTAGTACCGTAAATGTTCATAGCTGTATAGCAATAATATTAAGCTATGTTGTAATGTATTAATTAAAAGATCTAAGTTGATATTTTGCGGTTCAAAGTTGACATTTATCGCTTCCAAGTTGACATTTCTTAGTTAAGGTTGACATTTCTCGCTTCCAACTTGAAACTAAGAAATGTTTACTGGGAAATAAATAAAAAGTTAACTTGGAATTGGTAAATGTCAATGGGTGCTTCAGCAGATTACATGTCATCCTCCATGCGAATCCATACTCAGTTAAATTGTCAAAATGGGACATATGACAAGAAACAAGCACTTTTGCCGTATGTAAAGGTATCCAAATCCTCTTAGAACGAATGTAGGAGTTATTTTAGGGCTATTTTGTATTATTATGAAAATCATCTATTTAATTACTATATTTATAATAAAATTTCATATTTTGAATATTAAATATAAGTTAAAATTATTACTTGCAAATCGAATTTTGTGTATAGTAATATACACTTTATTTTCTATATGGTTGGGGGTCAAATTTAGTTTCCTTTGTTTTGGACCTGGTAGATTTCCACAAGACGATAGCAATGATAGACGATTTAGATTTGATATCCCTTTTATATTGACGACATAAGTTACATGTATACCATACATTTTCATTTTGGACATATTTACTGACTTGTGATTCAAAATGATTTAGTTATATAGAACACATATCATTGCGTTATGTGTCGTTTACCTTAAAGGTTAAACTCACTCCTAAAGTGGTGAGAGTATAACTATTATAGATTGGAAATTTTTTTCATAGCCGACCAACAATATTGTATAGTAAACATTAGTTATCTCCCGTAGATTTGGAGCTTTTAACAAATCAATAGCATTGACGGCACTGGCCTTTATGATTATAATATTTGCACTTAGCCTTTATGAGTGTTGTATGATAGAATTTAGGCAATAGTTATTATTATTATTTGTTTTAATGAAGCTTTTGTTAATAAATGCAATTATAGTGTTGATTATATACTACATAACGTTAAATTACCAGTAACGAATTCAAGATACACAGATACACGTATCCCGACCTTGCGACGTCCTCAAGGGTAGTCAAGGTCGTTAAATTCCCCCTAGTAGTAGTAGTCCCCGCTATACATCACATTCCTCTACAGTACGTGAATAGAAGTCAAGTCTTTTGTAAAATTACGCATGATGTACCTCGATGTCTATTTCAATTAATTGAAATTTAAATTCAAATTCAAATTATTTATTTTCCTAATCACAGGGACCGTTCGAGCATTACACATTTTACACGTTTATTCACACTTTCATACAACCTTTTTCACCAAATAACATCATTTGTGTGGAAGAGAGGTCTAGTTTGTTGGATAAAGAGATATAACTATATATTTATAAAATGTAAACATTGAACAATGACTTCAAGCAATGCATATTACTTTATCATGTGCATACTTCTAAAAATAATACCAGATGAAATATATTATATATTTGTATTACATAGTCTGTGATATTTCAAAAGGAACATACTTAGACATACTTATGTTTCATTTAATAGCTAGGTATTTATATATATTATATTGCATTTTCAGAATTAAGTTTAGTGTTGGTAATAAAACATCAGAACCCTAGATACTGACTATAGTGACTACTATGTATTGTCTCGAATCCATGTATGCAGTAACCAAGTTTTTTTGCTTACTTCCGATACCATGAAATGAACAATACCACGTGCTTATGCTTACCAACATGTCGACCCATGTGATCTTTGTCCGCTTGCGTCTATTTACAACTTACCGGAAAATATAGGACCAAATGTTCGTTATAGTGGCTTGACATTTTAGTTTTCCACTTAAAGAAAATATGTCTTATGTTTTTCTACATTGTGATTTGTGCAATATTGGATTTACTAATATTTTTGTGAAGCAGTGTTATTATTAAAATATTTTCTGGTTTAAATAAGCATTAGTTACTGAATACTATTTTGATACATTCAAAGTTAGCATACACTTGAAACATCTACAAAATGAAGAGTCTATTTTGAAACTTTACATATACATTTTGGACTTTAACTGATTAATAAATAAAAAAAAAAAAAAAAAAAAATTAAAATAAAATAAGAAAAAACCACAGCGCTTTTGCTAGAAATGTGAACATTCTTACTTTCATGTCGTATCAATAATAAAAAAAAAAAAACCCACATCATATAATTTTATATTTACATATCTTTGAAGACTGAACAATAAATTATTAAGTAATTTTCAGTTTTGATGGATGTGTTGCGTAGGTTCATAGATCTTATATGGCTATGTTGATGATTGGATGTTGAACTGGAGTTATCGTTCGTATCACCTTCTTTCACAATCAATAAAAAGGGTAGACTGGTGTCCTCATTATCCAATTTTCTTTTACTGTATGATATCCTAGTACGAGATTCAGGGAATTGCAATGCCATTTACACGACTGTAAATGCGAAGATACTCCTTTAGATGTAAATTTTCCATTATAACTGATTATCTAACTTTCGGAGAGTTGTACAGAACTTACAGGTATTTAATAAAATTTGAAGTGTTAATTGCATACAGAAGTTTTAAATCAATACCTGTGAAAGGTTGCATTTCGTAACCAAGGATTTCACTCCAACCTCATCAATTTGAGCACATGCCATAATAGACAGCCAATGTAAGCGTTGGCAATCTTCAGCTATTGCAGTTAAGGTACTACCAGAGATCGTATTAGACCTACAAATGTGAATTTGTTCCAGAAACGGACAATTTTCTGTGATATTTGCAATGCCTTCGTCTGATATGTCCTCACACTTGACTACAGAGAAGAACTTCGGATTCGGAACGTTCCTTGCAACTAATTTTAGGCCATCATCGTTCACCCTTGTGTAATCTAAACTCAAAGCATAAATGGATAGCAAACGCTGCATCGACATGAACGTCTCATTCTTTAGATAAGAACTAGTTACATCTAATGATTTTAGATTTTGACAATTCCCCAAAAGAAAACGCACGGTGTTGTTTTGAAAAGTGTTGCAATGAATTGATAATATCTTGGAATATTTGTTTCGAGAAGTTCTTCCAAATCAAATAGAAATCCAACATCATCTTCACTATAGCTAATATGTAAATCTTTCAGTTTTAACTTTGATTATGTTTTTAAAATGTCACGGAATAAAATACTATCATCAAATCGAACACTTATTAATTCCGGATAAGTATATTCGGAAATAAAATCGAAAATGGCACTTGTTGTTGCCAGATATACACTTGATCAGTCCAAGTTTCGAAGATTCGTAAAATGCGGCTTCGGTGTCCGACGATTACAAACTTTCACCAAAAATTCCTCATCTGTAAGAAGATGTTTTATATGAATCATATTATGTTAATATTCTGCAGATGTAAAGTTGTCATTTCTTCACTGCGTCTAAAGTCCAGTTTATACCATTAACGAGGTACTTTTGCCAATAGGTTCCAATACTTGGAAATGTTTCTAATTCGTAAGAGAAGGTCATGTTGTGATAAGTAGGATAATTCCGGTGGTAAAGAATCCATCCTGAAAAATAAATATATACAAGTGAGTGACCGTGTATCAATAAATCACTGATTGCCAGATTATTCATGATATAACATGTTCACTGTTTTTTCATGATATTTATTAACAGTAACTCGTATATCATAGATTGTTTGATTGTGGTTGCTTAACTTCCAGTGGAAAATATACATGTTCAGGACGACATATATCATAGAATAAATGGAAGCAGACTGAAATGAAGTTTATAGAGCAAAGTAATTGTTAAAAACAAAAACAGTAGAAACGTAGTATACGTTCAATGTATAAATGTTATGTGACTGAATTTCTAAAAAGAATGACAATATATATGTCAGCATAATAAAAAGTAAAATCGCAAAAAAAATGAACTCCGAGGAAAATTCAAGAAGGAAAGTCCTTAATCAAATGGCAAAATCAAAAGCTCAAACACATCAAACGAATGGATAACAACTGTCATATTCCTGACTTGGTACAGGCATTTTCTTATGTAGAAAATGGTGGATTGAACCTGGTTTTATAGCTAGCTAATCCTCTCACTAAAAAATTAATAACTTCTTATAAAACTGTTTTGTTATGTAAACAAATAAAGAAATACAGAATCTTATTCAAAATAAACAATGAATTAAACCCTTTATTCATTGCACAAACCTTTAGTGATAAGGATGGAGAGAATTGCAAGTCCCAACTTCTAAGCGCAAATATACATTGGAGAAAAGAAATCTCAACTGCAAAATAAAATGTCCTTCCTTCAAAAATAAGGTAAGATACATGTAATAGTGTTGGGTTGTCTTTTTTAAAGAGAAGGTTAAGTATCTATTTTTGCCAACTGCGTATGTTATATACGATGTAATTGAATTACATATTTACTAGACAATGGAGAAAAATAAAGTCATTTATCTTATTGTATCTAGTGTAAGACATTGGTCCAATTAGGTTACACTTTTTACTACAATTTGTATTTATTGTTTTAACTGATCAATCGTTATTTTCATTCGTCATTAACCAAATACCAACTCTAAAAGTCGATGACGCCGACGCCACCGGAATGTACGATCGCTGTCTCGCTTCTACGACTAACTGTTGCAAGTTCTACATAAATAGACGTTCATACTTAAATAAACATATATAATTATTTCACTTGTGGTATTCAATATAAATATAAAATACAAGAAGATTATAATACAAAATAAATCTCATCAATAAATATTATTGCAAAACGTGTCCTTATTTATTGAGATATTACACTGTATAATTCTTAAATTAAATGGCGTGATTATACATGCAGCACTCTCCTATTTGATGTCATATGTTACATGTTTAATGTACTAGTATATTAACCGTTAAAGGGCATTAGCTGTTAAATTTATGTTCACCGATTTGACTCAAATTCTCATATTTGATTTATAATATACTAAAACGTATATCCAAATAGTTGAAAGTCTAAAATAAACAATTAACGATGCACGAAATCTATAATATGTATCAGTATTTCGTGTTTATTTTAGTCTAGACGCCGTCCAATTAACAATCGAAGTGACCTCCGAAGACTGTAGATGGTCATATATCCAATTAAACATAAACATAGAAATACATATATAGCGAACTCGTGCAATTGGAATTTTCTAGGTCTGTTTGATTTCAGATTATAGGTTTAAAATATATTTTAATAATCGTTTTTACCTTCAAACAATGAGTTTTTGTAGATCGAATCAGTTACGCAAATGGTTTACCCTTGTTTCACTTCAAATGTTGACATTCTTTTCTTTTTAATAGCTGAACACGCCTAGTTCATGCGTAACCCATCCTCTAGTTAAGGGGTTCAATTGAAGTTCACATGAATACGGATGTATTGAGGTCGAATTATTCACTTGCAAGTGAATACTTCATTAGCGATGTTTCTTTGCTTATTTAGACAAAACTGAACCAAACTGGCTGCTAAAAACGAATTATTATATCAATATTTCACTTTTATTAATGATTGAACAAAAAAAATAACTTACTTTTTTTCTATATCTCGTAGCTAATACCCCTTTCAGGTAAATCAAAGTCAACTGATTATGAATACTTTATGCTTCCTTGTTCTCGATACATAGAACGAGAGTGATCAACAACTGAATACAAAGAAGTTTGAAAATGTAGTGCCACGGTCTTATAAATCTATACGATCGAAATACAATATACAAAATGGATTGCATGTATGTGTTGCACTATAGGATAACTACTACTAGTGGATGTTTAACGACCTTGAGCACCCACGAGGGTCTCGAACGGTCGGTCAGGATAACTTATTACTAATTTAATGAATGAAGAGAGCTACAATAAATTCTTCTTTCTATCATTAATTCACAACTATGAAATGATCGATCATTTATTTACGCAGAGTAGATCTCTAGAGATATCTAGAGCAATGCAGATTCCCGGAAATTTTACGCTAACATTTTCAAGTTTCATATGTATCTTCAGTAATTTTTGAATAAAATTAAAATTGATTGTAATAACGTAGATTTTGATATGGCTTAAAATTTCAAAATTGAGGGAAATATATCATGGCTTCGAGCAAAAAACTATTTCTTAGAAAAAAATACTCGAACATTTACATTGCTCGTCTCTTTTAAAACATTATAATGTCATACATCTTGCAACCGATACTGGAACTGATATACACAATTAGTTAACTCAATGACCATGGTCTGAATGTCTTGGAATCCTTAGAGGTTCTTCTGTTTAATTAACTCTTATAAGATATATATGAAAAGGGATGTGGTATGATTGACAATGAGACAACTCTCCACAAGAGACCAAATAACACAGAAATTAAAAACTTAGGTCACCGTACAGCCTTGAACAATGAGCAAAGCCCATACCGCACTGTTAGCTAAAAATTCAGCTTTCAGTGGCCTAGTGACCTTTCCTCGTCAGTAGAATCTAGGGTTGTAACACAGTACATGATATATAAGGCATGAAGATGGAATTGTTGTGCTGATATTCGGTTATTGTCAATGGTAACAGCGCAATGACTGTACCATATTATTTACCAAATTCTTGCAAAAACAAAACAATTGGCAGAAGAATAAAAAACAATAATGATAGTAAGAACAAATTACAAAGATTTTTCCACCAGAGAAGTGAAAAGACCGCATAAACGAAATAACAACCAACAATCTTTAACAATAAGAAAGAGGGGTCTACCTGAGCCCAACCAAAACTATTGGCGGACTCTGGTGACTCGAAGGGTAAGTAGTTCTCGATTTAAAGCTTTTTTCGTGACAAAATTCCATGATTACCTTAGCTGTATTTGGCAAAAGTTTTAGGAATTTTTGGTCCTCATTGCTCTTCAACTTCGTGTCGGAGACATTTATTTTATAGTTACAGGATAATAAATTAGTAAGACTTTCTGCTAAACAGTTCTTAGTGAGATGGAAACTGTTCCGTTTACTTGTGTAGTAATTGTCTACAGAAGAAGGAACTGCTACAGTACTCCGCCAAAAGTATTCGTAAAAACAACAATGGCGGTCACGTCACGGAAGGGTTAACAAGTTTTTGCTGTCGTCTCCATGCCACAATCAGGATGACAATGAATCTATATATAGATGTTTCTGTAGAAAACATGTGGTTGTCATGTGACACGTGCGTGATGACGTCAGAGTCGTCTGCACTTACGTTGTAGCTAATGTAAACAAAATGGGTCGCAAGGGAAAAGAACTGACATCTGATCAGAAAAGTCGTCTCGCTGCATTAAATGGTGCTGGTTACAGAAAAAGTGATATTGTCAAATTGATTGGCATTAAATAGAACACCGTTTACATTGTTTTGAAGAGGCATGAACATCGGTGATATGAAAACATTTGGATATCAGGCAGACCAAAATCTCTTCATGACCGGGACATGAGAAAACTTTCCCGTTGTGTGAAAAAACATCGCCGTAAATCTTTATCTGAAATTACTAATATTTTTAATGAGAGTATTGATCGACCTTTCTCAAAAAGAACTGTTGAACGTAAATTACATTCTGATGGGTTCCACAAGCGGTCAGTAAAGAAAAAAATACGTATCCGTGAAGTCAACAAGAAAAAACGAGTGGCATATTGCAGAGGAAACTTACATAAAACTGTTAATGCACACTGGAGTAAAGTAATTTTCAGCGATGAGTGCAAGGTAGTCATTGGGCAGGATTCTCGTGTCAGTATCTGGAGAAAGGTCGGAGAAGAGTGGTTGACGGATTGTATTTGCCCTCCATCTCAGCGCAAGTATAGTTTAATGATCTGGGGATGTATTACTTACCATGGTGTCGGAACTATAACTGTTGTTGAAGGAACATAAATGTCTTAAAATACATTGACCTTATTGATAATAACCTGTGGCCAGCGGTTGTTCGTCATTTTCCAGATAATGACTACGTTTTCAAGATGATAATGCCCCGTCCATCGAGCCCGATCCGTTCAAGATTTTCGAAGGGAAACGGGTTTAAAAAGCATGAACTGGCCAGCTCAGAGTCCTGACCTCAATATTATTGAGAATTGTTGGTGGGTATTAAAAAGGGAACTGCAAAAACGAACTCAGAACATAAATAATACCAAAGACCTGGAACGTGAAATTCGTGACATATGGGACAATTTAACTGTAACTTACCTGAAATCGTTGTATAACAGCATTCCTAGGAGGATTTTACGAGTAATGAGGAACAAAGGAAACATAACAAAGTATTAAGGTAGGATTTTTTTTATTTTGTTACTTGTTCAATAGTTCCAAGTTTTTTCATGTGTAGATTTACCTTGACTGGCGGCCATTTTGTTTTTACGAATACTTATGGCGGACGACTGTATATGTCTGTAGAGTAGTTAGACATACGGCTTACAAATGCAACAGTGGAAGAAGTGATAGTGAAAGAGTTGGAACTGTCGAATACCCTGAATAACCTGACGTGTGAAGTCTGTAGTAGAACTTGCTGCTCACCAGAAGAAGGATTATAAAAGGTCTATCGAAAAGTAGGATTTTCTGCTTCCCAACTGAAGAATTGTTTAACAATGTTTGTGGAGCTGTGGGACTTGCTGCCTATTAGAACTCACTTGTGAACACTATTCGGATTTTATTACACAATAACTTTTTAACAAAAAAAAAAAAAAAAAAACGATTTAATTGTTAATGTCATACATCTGACAAACTATCGTTTTATCTACAATTTTGTATAACTTCCTTCATATCTTATCTTAGATTATGTACATCTGATTTAATAAGATGATTTAATATTTTATCTAAGTTATGTTATATCTGATTTGATTACATATTTTATTAGGGAAGTTTTAAAGCAAATACGAGAAACGTAGTACATAAATGACATTCACAATGATAGTAATTATAATTCTCATCATTTGTTTCGTATTCTGGTTGGTTATACAAGAAACTAGTACAGATTCCAGTAAGATAAAGGTAAGTTAACGGAATTTCTTGTTACCGCATCTCATGTGTAATAAACAAAATCGACAAAATTCTTTTTTTAATTGTTATTTAATTTCCAGATGCTTAAGTTACTAAGTTTGACTAAAGCGATCAAGTGACATCTTATTGAAGTTATTTTCCTCCTAGTAACTCTTAAACCAAAAACCGTTAAAATCAAGGCTATGTAGATGATTGAGATCTGTGGACCAGAACTTGGTAATTTAGGTCAAGGTGAAAAGTCAAAGTCATGTTTTAAGTTATGACTTTTGCATTTTATCTCTACTCCTCATAAACCGTAGTAGATATCGACAAAAGATTTTACCAAAATGATCGTTGCGACGTGTCAGAACTGGAAATGTTTGGTGGAAATGCAATGGTGACTTCTTATTAAAGTGACTGTTCCTGACATGTTTAAATAAAACAATTCACCGAAAATAACTTCAAACTTCGCAGCTAGCTTGGGAAACGTGTGTCCTTCTTTAATATGAACCAAGAAACCAACCTAATAACCAAATACGAAGAATCTGAATCAGAGAGGAAAATAAAAAACTAAAGTCCTTTTATAAAATGACAAAATCAAAAGCTCAAACACATCTAACGAATGGAAAATAACTGACATATTCCTGACTTGGTACAGGCATTTTTTTATATAGAAAATGGTGGATTAAACCTGGTTTTATAGCTAGCTAAACCTGTCACTTGTCTGACAGTCGCATAGAATTCCATTATATTGACAACAATGTGTGAGCAAAACAAACAGACTTAATAGGTAAAAACGTCAAAAATTGGGGTACAGCAGTCAACATTGTTATATAATCTCAATCACTATAAACACAAATAACTGTTACAACAAAGAAACACAAAAAGGCATATAGACAAAGTACAAACACTAAAAACTGCTCAGAGTCTGAAAAGACCAGTTTTTGTGCTCGACCAGTAAAGTCGAGCACAGATTTTACTCGACTAGACTCGACATTACCTCGACAGTACTTAACTGTACTTAACTGTACTCGACTTTGGTCTCGACTTTACTTAATAAGTCTGATTCAGTACTTGATGATCTTGGTGTAGTCTGAAATGGTCTCGACCAAGGCTCGACCAGTCTCGACCAGTCTTATCCTGTCTCGACCTGTCTCGACCAGTCTTGACCTGTCTCGACTAGACTTGACCTTCAAATTTAGTCTTGACTGGTCTGAATCAGCCCATCTAACTAAATTGAATATTGATCTTACAAAATTCCAGGTTATTTAGTAGTTAGTTCATTGCTGGTAAATTAAAGAATTTAATTTATAGGTTGAAAAAAAAAGCAAGAATTTTCAGTTTTGATTAAATTCAGATAGTCATCTTTAATTATTTCTATAACTTTTTCAAATCAACTTGGATTTTTACAAAATTCTACAGCTATCTCAGTTATACATTGATCTTACTGAATACAAGATCATTATGTAGTTTGGTGTATTGCTGTCAAATTTAAGGATTTAATTAATAGGTAAAGAAAAGCTAGAATTTTCAGTCGGACTGCATTCAGATAGTTAACTTTAAATTTGTTTATTACTTTTTCAAATTAACTTGAATTTTCATAAAACTATACAGCTATCTCAGTTGTATATTGATCTTACTAACTCCCATTATGTTGTTTGGCATATTGCTGTCAATTTAAGGATTTAATTAATCAAGGTAAAAAAAGCTAGAATTTTCAGATTGGACTAAATTCAGAAAGTTATCTTTAAATCTTTTTATAACTATTTCAAAGCAACTTGGGTTTTCATCAAAATCTACAGCTATCTCCATTATATAATTATCTTAAAAAATACCAGGTTATTTGTTAATTTGGTTTCTAACTGTCAAATTTAAATATTTAAATTATAAGTATCTGTCTGAATTTAGTCAAAACTGAAAATTTCAGCCTTTTTTACCTATCACCTAAGTCCTTAAATTTGACAGCAATACACTAAAATACAAAACAACCTGGCATTCTGTAAGATAAATATATAATAAAGATAGCTGAAAAGTTTGATAAAAATCCATACTGATTTGAAAAAGTTATAAAAAAATTTAAAGGTGACTATAAGAATTCAATACGAACTAAAAAATTTAACGGTTAAAATAAATTTCTCTTTAACTGACATGCATATGGCAACAGCCACAATAAGATAAAGATATATATAAAAAAGATTTTTACATCCTTACATGATTCTCAGATTTATCAAATAGAGATAGTTAAATCAAATTATCTTATATGGGTTTGGCATGTGATTTTTTTTTCTTCACCTAATTTTCCTAAATTCTAAAAAAAAAACTAAATAGATTTCATGGTTACATACAATAGTTATATAATTATCATTTTAATGAGGCAACAACAGCCAACAAAATCACTGAAATTGTTTAATAAAATTGAGAATGGAAATGGGGAATATGTCAAAGAGACAGCAACCTGACCAAAGAGCAGACAACACATGAAGGCCACCAATGGGTCTTCAACGCAGCGAGAAAATCCCGCACCCGTAACCTTATATTAGAAATATATCTATTATTATAATTTGGGATATAGTATATATAATATATATCAAAAGCGGATAAAAAATTAAAGAAATTAATAAAATTGTTCTTCTGATTAGTGGTGAAGTATAAAGTAATACCTCCTGCTTGGGGCAAGCTCATTAAAAAGATCAAAACCTGTCAGTATTAAATTCTAAATAACATTCATTCAAAATTGCAACATCCTGTTTAACTTAAATCGCAAGGCCTTTTGAATTCACTAGATAAGTAATACACGAGTTTTAGAAAAAATAGGGCTTTCTTTTTACCTGTAAAACACACATATACTGATGCAATTAAATCTTATTAAAGTGCTTCTTGTATGCCATGTCTTTAATTTTGACAAAAAGTATTTTAAAAGGTTATCAAGGATTCCTATGAAAGTTCTATTATCATGATTATATTGAATTCTTGTTTTAACAAAACAAAGGTGGCATTTTTAAAATTTTATAACTTTTTCAAATCAGCTTGGATTTTCATCAAACTTTCAGCTATCTTTATTATATATTTATCTTACAAAATGCCAGGTTGTTTTGTATGTTGGACTTAATTAAAGGGTAAAAAGGCTGAAATATTTTAATTTGACAGCAATAAACCAAATTAACAAATAACCTGGTATTTTGTAAGATAAATATATAATGGAGATAGCTGTAGATTTTGATGAAAATCCAAGTTGCTTTGAAATAGTTATAGAAAAATTTAAAGATGACATCTGAATTTAGTCCAAACTGAAAATTCTAGTTTTTTTTTACCTTGATTAATTAAATCCTAAAATATGACAGCAATATGCCAAACAACATAACAACCTGGAATTCAGTAAGATCAATATAGTATAGTTTTATGAAAATCCAAGTTAATTTGAAAAAAATATTAAACAAATTTGAAGTTGACTAGATGAATTCAGTCCCACTGAAAATTCTAGCTTTTTTTTACCTATTAACATGATTAATTAAATCCTTAAATTTGACAGCAATACACCAAACTCCATAATGACCATGTATTCAGTAAGATCAATGAATAATTGAGATAGATGTAGAGTTTGATGAAAATCCAAGTTGATTTGATAAAGTTATAGAAATAATTAAAGTTGACTATCTGAATTTAATCAAAAATGAAAAATCTCTTTTTTTTTTTTACTTATTAATTTAATCCTTAAATTTGACAGCAATACACCAAACTACATAACGACCTGGGATTCAGTAAGATCAATGTATGATTCAGACAGCTGTATAGTTTTATGAAAATCCAAGTTGATTTGAAAAAGTTATAGAAATAATTTATGTGCGGTGTTTCTTTCAAACAAAGATATGAACGGACGATGACCTTTCCCCAGCTGATTTAAGATTTAATGTGTGTTGGAAGCATCTCCGCGCTATTAATCAAACCTGTTATGTAAACAGACCCAGAACGACTGATGAAGTAATTTAAATTAAGATAATAATAATACTGATAATAATAATAATAATAATAATATTTATAATCCAATGGAAAAATAAAATAAATCAAAAATAAAAATATTTAATATATTTACATAACAACTTAAAAACACAATAAATAAAATACAAATATAAAAATATAAAAATTGGCGTTACGGGCAACATGCTTATGATTGATATGTATTTAAAAATAAATAAAATAAATATCCCAATAAAGAAATTAAATTCACATTATTCGAGCATCTATCGCTGCAACTGCAGTAGACGATAGAGTGTAGCTGTATTACTGTGACTTCAAATAACTTAGACCATAAGGAGAAAGTTATGAGCCGCTTGAGTATACATCTAACAGAAACATAACTCGTAGAGTATTAAATGAAACCTCAAACAATGTGAACTTAATAGCAAGAGAGCCTTTAATAGAGAGTATTTACAAGAGCTCGAAGCAAAGTTCGAAGAACAATATCTTACTTCGAAATATCTCTCTATGTGTGACATGTTGAGCGCTGGCCCATCCCATGTCAAACATAGGTAACTCAAGTATATTTAATACCTACTCTAAAATTATATACCTGCATGTTGAGCGCTGGCCCAGCCCATGCTTAGAGGGTATGGGCTCACTTTGCAACCTGAGACGGATAACCTCGAGTGAAAAACCATTTGCACACTAAAACATGTATCCAAAAGAACTGTCAAATGGACAAACAAATGATTCGTTCACCCGACGAGAGGGCTGCCTAGTTACCCATTTTATTCAGGGCTGCCTTAGACATAGTCTGTTAATAATTTTTTGACAAGTAAAGAATGGGTGAAATCCATTATTACATTGCCCAAACGAAATGTGTTACACATGCTGCCCTTTTAACGCATTGAGTATCCCCAAAATTATTCGAGATAGTGATTGTGCCATATTGGTTATGTGTACTGTAACAAACCTTCGTTCTAAAAATAATTAGAGCTTAGTGATAAAAATAAAATAAAAATAGAAAATGATTATATAAGAAAATACGTAACATAGTAATTAATTATAAATAACCATCTACTAACTTAGTAAAGAAATAATGAAAATAACAGATCTATCTGCTGCTCAACTTATGAATAATAATTTTTACCATTTGCAACAGATCTTGATGCCTGTTAACTTCCAATTTTAATATAGCGGGTGTTTCCGTCAGATGTCCGACGCATCCCAGTTTGAATTATGTGATTTGGATACCATTAGTTGTTTCTTTGAATTAAATATAAATAGTGCTCTTTGTAAAGCTTAATGCTACTGTAACCAATGGGTCACATATTTATACAACTGATCTTATAGACAAATATGATTTATAATACGTTGATTAATAATTACTCTGTGACAAAAACAAAATGAAAGTTTTTAAGATGTCTGTTAATGTAAATTAATTTGACAGCATTGACAGTTAATTGCGTTAGTTTTGTCTGTATATTCGGAATAACGCAGGTATCCGAAAAATAAAATCCCATTATAACTGCAGTTCAATATAATATAAATGCAGATCGAAAATATCTCTCTGTAAAAGTTTATTCCTCTATCGTAGCACACTAAAGTTGGATAACGCATTTCATACTATTTGCTAGATGAATAATCAGATTTCTCTAGGATATTATGCATGTCATACTGTGTTGATTAGGTAATAGAAAACAACGAACAACTGTTTATGCTACCAATTTCATGAAGCAACAACCTTTCAAGATTGTTATTTTAAGTAGATAAACTATGAGGTATAAATGTATTATCAGGAAATAGGTCGGTTTCAAGTATATTTGTGTCTAAACCTTGTTCAATGATTTGTGGTAGTTCTTTACATTCAAGTATACTCATCATTAGTATTGCAGATCTGGTAGGTTGTGTGAGCACCCAACGTTTTCTCCGTATTCGAAATATGAAAATAAATAAAACAATGCTCAAAACCATGTTAAAATTACATATATCAATAAATCTGTGAAACATAATCATCGTTATCAAGCTATTATATATATTGTATGACTGAGACGATCATTATCAATTTGCGTTGTGATACCATACTATCCATAACACTCATTGTTCTATTGCAGACAACATAAAGAGACGATATAGAATGTAAACAACAATTGATTTTTCCATTGCCGACAATAGTAATGTTTCTTGCTGTATTGATTTTATTAAGTTGATTTTATTATAAAACTTTTTTAAAATAAAGAATATTTATTGTGTTAACATATTTCATAAAAAAAATATATGGTCGCGTTGCTTTTCTAGGTGTAATTTACAGTTCTCAAGGGTGACCGTCAATCTCGCACAAAAATAACAGTAAAATTTATGCATTCAACAACAGGAAGAAAAAAATTCTCAACTATTTCAGAAGGACAAATCAAATTTTATTTTGTCGTTGCTTCAACCAAGAATCCATAAGGTTTCAGGAAAAAAATTAATTATTTATGGCATACTGCACCCAATCAAAATCTGCCATGTTTTTGTTTCTGAATACCATGTTATGCTCATTATCGACTGGTTCCATAGGAGCTAATGGTAGATTGTAACCTATAGAATCAAAAAAAGGGCCCAGAATCTAGCAAATTTTAGGCCTAATGAATATTTGTTATATCCAGTAATGGAAAAGTTGTGGGCAAAGATGTCGATCACTTACAAGCGAAGAAAAAGAAAAGTGCAACATGTACCCCAAATGACGGCAGAGGAAATGTGAAGCTGAGAATTGACTCTTTTACCAAATAAAACTTATTTATTTTCTTATTAAATATACATAAGCAATTAGTCTGTTTGTTTTATCAATAGACTAGTGGATATGACTTTCACATAAAACACTAACATCAGCTGTCAGGTATTGGGGTAGATTCTACCCAAGAATTGAAAACTACAGGAAAAATGCCAATTTTCTTAATTTTGAAGTATAAAAGTTTAATCTGAAACAACTAAATGCACTGAAAACCATAACCTTATACCAAACAGATAAGACAGTGACCAGAGATGATGAATCAATTATCTTATCATATCTGTCACTGCAGCTGTAAAATTAAAATTTATATCTGTACTGCTATCTCTCTCTATTTATGAGAATTTTTATGAGAGTTCTGTTTTGTGCCTTTCTTTCAAATTAAAGATGCAAATTTTAACCAAATTTCCATTATAAAAGTAAAGACAGAATCCCAAACTTTCACAAAAATTTTCCTTAAACAGTTACATTCAGGGATTACAAATAAATTCTTCATATTAAAATGACCAAGTTCAGAAAGGAAATAATTCAGGTTTTCAACTGGAACTTTGCCTTACAATAGACAAAGAAAAACTGTAAAACCAAGTAAAAGTGACACAACACAAACATTTTATAAAAGACTTACCAGAAAAATGACTTCTACTTCTCTTGTGCAAAACATTCCATATAAGGATAATGATACTCAATCTGCAAATGACACCAAACCTGCTGTTCTGTTGCGACCAAGGGATGCTGCTCCTAAAATTAAAAAACAAAGAAGTCAGCAAAGAAAAATCAAAGGTAGGTTAAAAGATAATTAGACTAATAACATAAAATACTAAAATAACAGTTAATAAGAACAAAGGTACTATTTAACTTTATTTTAAATTGTTTTAAAGAGCGGATTGAAAATGCCTATCAGTTCTTAAATCTACAAATTTTCCTTGAAATACTCTTTTGTTGTTGTTGTACCTTCTTGAATCAATAAAATATATGCTAAACTTAAAGAGAATATTGATACTTCAACCTGCTAAGCTTCATAATACCAAGAAATTCCATTTTATATTTGTGCAAAAAAATATTGTGATCAAAGGAGGTAATTCACAAATATTTTAAGTACATTCAGAAACTACAGCTACAGGTGGAAAAACACTCTCTTATGGCATTCTTTTCTAATAAATTTTAGGTCTGAAGATTCATCTAATAGAACAGTAAATGTGAGACTGAATGCAATAATGTGGAACTCTGTATTTAGAGAACACCAAAGACTTCATCCCAATTGTAATGGATTTTACAGTCGAATATGGAAAGAGAAGAAAAGTTTGGATTTGTTAATCGTGAAGAGGCAATGTGTGACAAATGCACCTATCGATCGAGAAAGTTCAAACTCTATGAAGAAGTGCAAACCAAAAACCAGGAAGGAAGGCAGCCAAGATAAATGTATCCGCCCAAGCAGCATTAAGTCAAACACCACTTGGATATACTGGTTTGAGGAAAATAGTACTTGGCTGTAACATGCCAGCTCCATCCACTTCCGACTACAAAGAGGGCAAATTAAGTGCTACCTGAAATAGTAAATATAAATAAGAAAGACATGAAAGCGCGACGCAAGCAGCTGATTGCAATTAATACACTCAGAGGAAGAAAAGATCCTGGTTCTGTAAGTCTACAGGCTGACGGTGCATACAACAATGCATTATATTCCGGCATTGGAAAAACCCCATTCCAGCCTGCTACACAAGTGGTGTACTCTGTTGCAGAAGCTGAAACAGAAGATAAAAGCATTATTGGAGTTGTTTGCAAAATAAACTATGTTCAGTTCATCCAATCAAATCAGGTGAAAAGTGCACTTCTGCATGTAGTTCAAATTTAACATTCATGAAAAGCATAGGAGATGAGTACACATGGGCAAAAGAAGCTCTGCAAGATCTTGCTAGTGATGGTATTGAAGCTAAACATTTAACAACAGATCCAGATAGCTCTGCTTATAGAGCAGCAGATGACTTGTATCTTGAAAATACAACATCTACAGAGCCAGAACATTTTCTAGATACCAGGCATTTTTTAAATAATCACAGAAAAAACATCAAGAATAATAAAGAATTGGGAGAAATAATGCCCGGTAGAACTAAAAAAGACCGTGAAAAGCTTTTGAACAATTTCGCTCTGGATTTAGCTGAGAGATGTCAGTCCGAGTTTACCCAGGCCATGGAAATATATGGCGGTGACTTTGTCAAAGTGAAGAATAAAATCTCTTTCACCGTTGATGCCATACCTGCTTGTTACACAGGCAATCATGAACTTTGCCGTAGGCATTCCTTTGTATGTAAGGGTGGAAAAAAGTTCTGGTTGTATAACAGAGCTTTCTTACCAAACAGTTTTAAAATCAGAAAATTGGATGAAAACTTGAATGCCATAAGAAAGTGTGTGTTATATCGTCTCAGTCCGAGCGCCTTAAAAAAGACAAGATTGAACCTAAATACTCAAAAAGTCGAGGGATTTAACAGATCACTGCGTAGATCACTACCAAAAAATGTTACCTATACAAAAAACTTTGAAGGTCGTGTCCATTCAGCTATTCATAGTGTAAATCTTGGTCCTGGTGAGTCTCTCCTGGTGATCTGTAAGCAACTTGGGGCAGAAATCAGTCCTGGGTCTGCTGCTGAAAAAGAACTTAAGGCTATACAAAAAACAGACAGAATGCAGAAAGCTTATAAAAAAACAATGAAATATAAAAAGGAGAGGTCTGATACTAGGAAACATTTGTATAAAATTTATGAAAACATCAGGAAGAAAAAGTTTCGAGAAAAACAAGCTTATGCGGCCAGTGAAACGTACAAAACGCAAGCCGAGGACCATCCCTATGCCAAAAACGACGAGTTGCAGTGACAAAAAGTGTTAATTTGTAAATAAAGCATACTTTCATATAAGACAATGTGGTTCATGACATTTTGCACATAAATTTTGCCCTTTACAATGGATACGTTCCTGGTTTGTAGCATGGGACTCAAGTTTAATATGCTCTGAATTGACACAAGTCTTATTATGGCACAAGTGACTACATTCTATGCGATTATTGTTTTCGTCAAGTCTTGGCATATCATTGTGGCTTATTCTTTCCTAAATCATATATGCTAGTCTGTGTGCTCTTTTTTTTTTTGCACCCTCTTTTGGCCATTTACATTCATGACACCATATCCTAATCTATCAACATAGCCGTCCCATGCTACACAACCATGAATATTGCCCAATTTTTTGTTTTCTTCAGAAATCTCTCCTCTAAATCTTTATAAAAGTCCTCCATGATGTTGACACAATCAGAAAAACATTTTAAAGAAGTCTGATTCAGCAACTTGCTTTTCCAAAATGAAAGTGAAAGTAAATTTCATCCCAATATAGAATGTAAACAACAATTGATTTTTCCATTGCCGACAATAGTAATGTTTCTTGCTGTACTGATTTTATTAAGTTGATTTTATTATAAAACTTTTTAAAATAAAGAATATTTATTGTGTTAACATATTTCATAAAAAAATATATGGTCGCGTTGCTTTTCTAGGTGTAATTTACAGTTGTCAAGGGTGACCGTCAATCTCGCACAAAATAACAGTAAAATTTATGCATTCAACAACAGGAAGAAAAAATTCTCAACTATTTCAGAAGGACAAATCAAATTTTATTTTGTCGTTGCTTCAACCAAGAATCCATAAGGTTTCAGGAAAAAATTAATTATTTGTGGCATACTCCACCCAATCAAAATCTGCCATGTTTTTGTTTCTGAATACCATGTTATGCTCGTTATCGACTGGTTCCATAGGAGCTAATGGTAGATTGTAACCTATAGAATCAAAAAAAAAAAAAGGGCCCAGAATCTAGCAAATTTTAGGCCTAATGATTATTTGTTATATGTAGTAATGGAAAAGTTGTGGGCAAAAGATGTCGATCACTTACAAGCGAAGAAAAAGAAAAGTTCAACATGTACCCCAAATGACGGCAGAGGAAATGTGAAGCTGAGAGTTGACTCTTTTACCAAATAAAACTTATTTATTTTCTTATCAAATATACATAAGCAATTAGTCTGTGTGTTTTATCAATAGACTAGTGGATATGACTTTCACATAAAACATTAACATCAGCTGTCAGGTAATTGGGGTAGATTCTACCCAAGAATTAAAACTACAGGAAAATGCCAATTTTCTTAATTTTGAAGTATAAAAGTTTAATCTGAAACAACTAAATGCACTGAAAACCATAACCTTATACCAAACAGATAAGACAGTGACCAGAGATGATGAATCAACTATCTTACCATATCTGTCACTGCAGCTGTAAAATTAAAATTTATATCTGTACTGCTATCTCTCTCTATTTATGAGAATTTTTATGAGAGTTCTGTTTTGTGCCTTTCTTTCAAATTAAAGATGCAAATTTTAACCAAATTTCCATTATAAAAGTAAAGACAGAATCCCAAACTTTCACAAAATTTTCCTTAAACAGTTACATTCAGGGATTACAAATAAATTCTTCATATTAAAATGACCAAGTTCAGAAAGGAAATAATTCAGGTTTTCCAACTGGAACTTTGCCTTACAATAGACAAAGAAAAACTGTAAAACCAAGTAAAAGTGACACAACACCAACATTTTATAAAAGACTTACCAGAAAAATGACTTCTCTTGTGCAAAACATTCCATATAAGGATAATGATACTCAATCTGCAAATGACACCAAACCTGCTGTTCTGTTGCGACCAAGGGATGCTGCTCCTAAAATTAAAAAACAAAGAAGTCAGCAAAGAAAAATCAAAGGTAGGTTAAAAGATAATTAGACTAATAACATAAAATACTAAAATAACAGTTAATAAGAACAAAGGTACTATTTAACTTTATTTTAAATTGTTTTTAAAGAGCGGATTGAAAATGCCTATCAGTTCTTAAAATCTACAAATTTTCCTTGAAATACTCTTTTGTTGTTGTTGTACCTTCTTGAATCAATAAAATATATGCTAAACTTAAAGAGAATATTGATACTTCAACCTGCTAAGCTTCATAATACCAAGAAATTCCATTTTATATTTGTGCAAAAAATATTGTGATCAAAGGAGGTAATTCACAAATATTTTAAGTACATTCAGAAACTACAGCTACAGGTGGAAAAACACTCTCTTATGGCATTCTTTTCTAATAAAGTTTAGGTCTGAAGATTCATCTAATAGAACAGTAAATGTGAGACTGAATGCAATAATGTGGAACTCTGTATTTAGAGAACACCAAAGACTTCATCCCAATTGTAATGGATTTTTACAGTCGAATATGGAAAGAGAAGAAAAGTTTGGATTTGTAAATCGTGAAGAGGCAATGTGACAAATGCACCTATCGATCGAGAAAGTTCAAACTCTATGAAGAAGTGGAAACCAAAACCAGGAAGGAAGGCAGCCAAGATAAATGTATCCGCCCAAGCAGCATTAAGTCAAACACCACTTGGATATACTGGTTTGAGGAAAATAGTACTTGGCTGTAACATGCCAGCTCCATCCACTTCCGACTACAAAGAGGGCAAATAAAGTGCTACCTGAAATAGTAAATATAAATAAGAAAGACATGAAAGCGCGACGCAAGCAGCTGATTGCAATTAATACACTCAGAGGAAGAAAAGATCCTGGTTCTGTAAGTCTACAGGCTGACGGTGCATACAACAATGCAATATATTCCGGCATTGGAAAAACCCCATTCCAGCCTGCTACACAAGTGGTGTACTCTGTTGCAGAAGCTGAAACAGAAGATAAAAGCATTATTGGAGTTGTTTGCAAAATAAACTATGTTCAGTTCATCCAATCAAATCAGGTGAAAAGTGCACTTCTGCATGTAGTTCAAATTTAACATTCATGAAAAGCATAGGAGATGAGTACACATGGGCAAAAGAAGCTCTGCAAGATCTTGCTAGTGATGGTATTGAAGCTAAACATTTAAAAACAGATCCAGATAGCTCTGCTTATAGAGCAGAAGATGACTTGTATCTTGAAAATACAACATCTACAGAGCCAGAACATGTTCTAGATACCAGGCATTTTTAAATAATCACAGATAAAACATCAAGAATAATAAAGAATTGGGAGAAATAATGCCCGGTAGAACTAAAAAGACCGTGAAAAGCTTTTGAACAATTTCGCTCTGGATTTAGCTGAGAGATGTCAGTCCGAGTTTACCCAGGCCATGGAAATATATGGCGGTGACTTTGTCAAAGTGAAGAATAAAATCTCTTTCAACGTTGATGCCATACCTGCTTGTTACACAGGCAATCATGAACTTTGCCGTAGGCATTCCTTTGTATGTAAGGGTGAAAAAAGTTCTGGTTGTATAACAGAGCTTTCTTACCAAACAGTTTTAAAATCAGAAAATTGGATGAAAACTTGATTGCCATAAGAAAGTGTGTGTTATATCGTCTCAGTCCGAGCGCCTTAAAAAGACAAGATTGAACCTAAATACTCAAAAGTCGAGGAATTTAACAGATCACTGCGTAGATCACTACCAAAAATGTTACCTATACAAAACCTTTGAAGGTCGTGTCCATTCAGCTATTCATAGTGTAAATCTTGGTCCTGGTGAGTCTCTCCTGGTGATCTGTAAGCAACTTGGGGCAGAAATCAGTCCTGGGTCTGCTGCTGAAAAGAACTTAAGGCTATACAAAAAACAGACAGAATGCAGAAAGCTTATAAAAACAATGAAATATAAAAAGGAGAGGTCTGATACTAGGAAACATTTGTATAAAATTTATGAAAACATCAGGAAGAAAAGTGTTACGAGAAGAACAAGCTTATGCGGCCAGTGAAACGTACAAAACGCAAGCCGAGGACCATCCCTATGCCAAAAACGACGAGTTGCAGTGACAAAAAGTGTTAATTTGTAAATAAAGCATACTTTCATATAAGACAATGTGGTTCATGACATTTTGCACATAAATTTTGCCCTTTACAATGGATACGTTCCTGGTTTGTAGCATGGGACTCAAGTTTAATATGCTCTGAATTGACACAAGTCTTATTATGGCACAAGTGACTACAGTCTATGCGATTATTGTTTTCGTCAAGTCTTGGCATATCATTGTGGCTTATTCTTTCCTTAATCATATATGCTAGTCTGTGTGCTCTTTCTTTTTTGCACCTCTTTTAGCCATTTTACATTCATGACACCATATCCTAATTTATCAACATGGCCGTCCCATGCTACACAACCATGAATATTGCCCAATTTTATTGTTTTCTTCAGAAATCTCTCCTCTAAATCTTTATAAAGTCCTCCATGATGTTGACACAATCAGAAAAACATTTTAAAAGAAGTCTGATTCAGCAACTTGCTTTTCCAAAATGAAAGTGAAAGTAAATTTCATCCCAATATAGAATGTAAACAACAATTGATTTTTCCATTGCCGACAATAGTAATGTTTCTTGCTGTACCGATTTTATTAAGTTGATTTTTATTATAAAACTTTTTAAAATAAAGAATATTTATTGTGTTAACATATTTCATAAAAAATATATGGTCGCGTTGCTTTTCTAGGTGTAATTTACAGTTGTCAAGGGTGACCGTCAATCTCGCAAAATAACAGTAAAATTTATGCATTCAACAACAGGAAGAAAAAAATTCTCAACTATTTCAGAAGGAGGAATCAAATTTTATTTTGTCATTGCTTCAACCAAGAATCCATAAGGTTTCAGAAAAAAAAAAATATTATTTGTGGCATACTCCACCCAATCAAAATCTGCCATGTTTTTGTTTCTGAATACCATGTTATGCTCATTATCGACTGGTTCCATAGGAGCTAATGGTAGATTGTAACCTATAGATGATTTTGATAAGCTAGAAATATCTTCATTTATTCAACGTATTTATTCGTCGTAGATCTGTACTCCTTAACCTTTCCTCATCTGTGATGTATATTTAATTGTCCGAGACAAAATTAAATTGATAAGGTCAATTGCATGTGTTGATAAATAATTCTAGGTATATTATTTAATGAACTGAGGTAGACTTCAGAAATGGTGAAGCTGCAGCTGTGTTTATCTTTAATCACTCCTCATTGCAGAAGCAGTATTAACATTTACTTATGTCTTTGTATTATAACGGTCTCTATAGTTGTGATGTTATGAGGAGAATAATGTTGTGTGTGAGAAAGACCGCAGGCGACGGAATATTTACATTAAGAGGAAAAAAAAATATAAAATGAGCTTTACATAATAAAAATGTGTATGTGAAATTGAGTTCATATTAACTAGTAGCTAAGATCCGAACATATGCTATAGAGTATTATTCCGGCTAAGCCATAGTATGATAAGAACTTAATATAGTGAATGACTACAGGACGTACTTATTCCGAAAAAGTTTAGCAAGAAGTTCCCATATGGTATAGTAATTTTTAAGGAATGTGGAACAAAAACTATAGTATACAACCTGATGCAACTTCTCTGTTCATAGTTCCATATCTTACATCGTATACAAAATCTAAATAATGTATGCCACTTCTCGGCCATGGGATTACAGTAAACATGTGAACGATAAGAAAGAATATTTAATATTAATATTTCAATATATATATGTATGACATACCGAGATGATATATTACAATTGTATTCAATAATTGTAATGAGTTTAGTCTCTTACTCAATTTGTAGATATGTGTACGTCCCTAACAATAAGGCTAGAATAGTACTGAATAGATTAAGATATAATTAATCAACAGTAAATAATTTTTCAAGGTACATACCAACGATAATAAAACGAGAGAATAATAATTTTCGAAATTATTGAATATGATTATCCAAATATGTTACACTTATCAATTGCATTGAAACTGTATAAGCTGTTTCTTGTAAAATCAATAATGAAATTGTATGTTTCGATAATCAACTAATGAATATGAGCATTCATTTAGTAACTATTCAAATAGGCAAGTAATATGAACGACATTCAGATTGCACTCAGAAAATAAAAATGTACAATAAACTAACCTGTCTAGGAAAAATAAACGTATACCAGTTTAACCATAGAACTGTCCAAAACTATTGTATGCCTCCATCCATATCTCCAAAACCGTATCCACTTGTTCCGCAGCAAAGTCGACTCGAATAGTCGACGAGTCGACATGACCGACGATCGATCCCATATTAGGGAGCTACCATTTGATTTTTATGGGGTGGCTAGGATGAAATTTGAAAAAATAGGCAGGACAGAAGTTTTGAGTTAAAAAAGGCAGGATGAGCAACTTGGTAAAAAAAAAGGTAGGATGACAATTTGGGTAAAAATTCAGGATAAACTAGTAAATAAATTGGAAAGAGTGTCGTCAAGTCACCAAAGATGCTCTTTCCTCGTTTTGTAAAAAGTGGTGTAAACGGGAAAAATCTGATAAAAAATCTCTTGATTCTTATTTAAATAAATGTATGAATGTGGTAGATAAGAGAATATCACATTTTGAAAATAATTTAGAAGTAAATAGTAGAGTACATAATACACCTATTTCCAGAATAAGAAATAAACTTCAAGAACTTTCAAAGCGGTTTGTGTTTGTACCGGCCGACAAAGCAGCAAACAATGTGGTGGTGGTATGCCGTAAATACTACACGGACGTTCTTAAGAATGAAATTTTAAATTCATCTACATTCAAGTCCATCCGCTCCACAGAGAGTCATATAGTAAACAAACATATCACAACCACATCAAAGCTTAAGGCTTCTTCTGAACATTTGAAGGTCCCTACTATGTATTGGCTACCTAAACTACACAAAAAACCATTTAAATATCGTTTCATCTCGGCCTCTAGTAAGTGTTCTACATCTAATCTTTCAGTGCTTTTAACAAGTTCATTAACTACTATTAAAGAGCTTATCATAAACTATTGTAATAAAATATATGAACATAGTGGTATAAACTATTTTGGAGTGTAAAAATTCTTTGGATGTTTTAGATAAATTACATGCTTTTGATGGTCCTTTTGATTCTGTTGACAGTTTTGATTTTTCTACTCTTTACACTACACTCCACACTATCTTATCAAACAAAAGTTTTCCTATTTAATTAAATGGTCGTTTGGTAAAGCTGAATGCAAATATATTTGCTGCAACTCATTTAAAGCCTTCTTCTCTAATGAGAAAGGCAAATATGCTAGATATACTTACTGGAGGTGTGATGAGATGACTGAAGCTGTTATTTTCTCCTTGATAATATTTATGTACGTTTCGGCAACAAAGTTTATCGACAGGTTGTAGGTATCCCTATGGGCACTAATTGTGCCCCTTTAATAGCAGACTTGTTTTTGTACTGTTACGAATCACAGTTTATGACTAAACTCAGTAAAGACCCGTCGAAATTGCATTTAATTGATAAATTCAACAACACTTACCGTTATCTTGATGATATTTTTTCGTTAAATAATCAAGAATTTTCTCAATATACTGCTGAAATTTACCCCAAGGAACTTACTTAAAATAAATCAAATTTAAACGGTAATAACTGTCCTTTCCTAGATTTAGATATTTCGGTTTTAAACGGGAAACTCCACACTAAAATTTACGACAAAAGTGACGATTTTCGTTCCCTATTGTTAATTTTCCATTTTAGATGGTGATGTTCCTTTGGCACCATCTTACGGTGTTTATATTTCACAGCTCGTTCGCTATTCCCGTGTCTGTTGTGACGTTTTTGATTTTAACGAACGTAATCTATGTATTACTGGTAAATTATTAAACCGGGGATATCGTTACCATAAATTACTTAAAACCTTTACTAAATTTTTCCATAGATATAAAGATTTGGTTTTGAAGTTTGGTTGTACCTGTAGAAAACTTATTTCAAACGGGATAGCACATCCTCATTTTTACGGAAATGTTGTTAACCGTGCCCGGAAATTTAGAAATGATCCTTGTAAACTTATCGCTCCTTTAAATAAACTTATTCTAAAAGGTTACCAATTCAACACTGTAATAAGATCATTGAATATTGTTTTTATTGGTATAAATATTGATTTTGTTATCAGTAAATTAAAAGCAAACTAAATATTACTAGTATGTTTTATACATATACACATTCATTGATCTACAATCTGTCGATACCTGTATCTTGGCATTGCACAAGGTCATGTTTTTCTCAGACTTTTTATGACGTCTTTACACTAAATCCATTGGATGTTGGATGTGTACGGATTGATAATTTAGTCTTAGATGCATGATTTTTTTATTAGTTGTTAGTGGCTTTGAACTAGCTGTCAGATAACTGCGAGTACTCTCAGATCTGTTCCTAGTGTCTTTTGTTGTTTAGATGTACAAGTACCCTGCCACGTCCACTTGTATTTTGTCCATCTGATGAGTTAAGCCTTTTTCAACTGATTTTTATAGTTCGTTCTTATGTTGTACTGTTATATCACTGTCCCAGGTTAGGGAAGGGTTGGGATCCCGCTAACATGTTTAACCCCGCCACATTATGTATGTATGTGCCTGTCCCAAGTCCGGAGCCTGTAGTTCAGTGGTTGTCGTTTGTTTATGTGTTACATATTTGTTTTTCGTTCATTTTTGTACATAAATGAGGCCGTTAGTTTTCTCGTTTGAATTGTTTTAAATTGTCATTTCAGGGCCTTTTATAGCTGACTATGCGGTATGGGCTTTGCTCATTGTTGAAGGCCGTACGGTGACCTATAGTTGTTAATTTCTGTGTCATTTTGGTCTCTTGTGGACAGTTGTCTCATTGGCAATCATACCACATCTTCATTTTATAGTAAAAAAAGCAGGACCGAATAGAGTAAAAATAAAAGGCAGGACAGAGATTACAACTAAATAAAAAGCAGGACAAAATTTTCATCCTAGCCCCATAAAAATCAAATGGTAGCTCCTTATCCATATAAGTTATGTTTAATGAAGAACGGTTCTTGTATCTTACATATACTAGTACACATTGTTTATTCATTAAATGAAAACATTGTAAACGACTATAATTGCACTGCAGCTAATATGAATAAAAACAAAAAAAAAAAAAAAAAAAAAAAAAAAAAAAAAAAAAAAAAACAAAAGCTATCCATTTCACTACACTAAGTATTAATCAATGTACTTGTGAGACATGTCCAGCAGTGAATATATGAAAGTTAACGCAAACTGTCATATCCACAACATATTCAGCAATCTTACAGTGAACAAAATTATAATATAATTATAATCTTAGATAAGAACTGATGTGCAGCTCGTGTACATCTGCAAAGGTTCGAGTTAAAATGTTGTGTATAAATATAAACATTTGAAACTAGCGTGACAAATCAACAAAGTGAATCTCTCTGTGTGTAATAAGTCCATTTCTAAATGATGGTAACATGTAGTTGAAATATTTCAATAAATACAGAATAAAATTGTTACAAAAATAAACATGTATATCTTTTCCTTTACAAAATTTTAACTGCTGCTTTAAACAAACTTTCTGATAACTATAGACTATGTTGGGGAGGATTGACCTCAAGGTTGACACGCCTGATAAGTAGACTATCAAAGCACTGCGATTAAACAATTTGCAGACATCAATAAATAAGTCAAGATTAAGAGATAAAGTAACAAATGGCAGCTGCAAGGAAATAAACACTTACATAAACTTTAATTAATGAACATTAATACACATTAAAGATGACTATCTGAATTTAATAAAACTGAAAATTCTTGCCTTTTTATACCTATTAATTTACTTCTTTAATTTACCAGCGATGAACCAACTACCAAATAACCTGGAATTTTGTCAGATCAATATTTGATTTAGTGAGTTGGGCTGATTCAGACCAGTCTAGACTAAATTTGAAGGTCAAGACTACTCGAGACAGGTTAAGAATGGTCGAGACTTAGTCGAGACTGGTCGAGACAGGATAAGACTGGTCGAGATAGGTCGAGACTGGTCGAGGCTTGGTCGAGACCATTTCAGACTACATCAAGATCATCAATTACTGAATAAGACTTATTAAGTTAAGTCGAGACCAAAGTCGAGTACAGTTAAGTACAGTTAAGTACTGTCGAAACAATGTCGAGTCTAGTCGAGTAAAATCTGTGCTCGACTTTACTGGTCGAGCACAAAATTGGTCTTTTCAGACTCTGAGCAGTTTGTAGTGTAAGCACAAATGAAAGACAAGAACTCAAAATTCACCATAGCACAATGACACAATGGCGGGATGTATAAGTGCCGATCCACGTCATAAGTATATAATCAAATATGGATAAACAGTAAAGGTTAAAAATATGCAAGGACAAAAATGGGGACTTTAACACGTAATTAAGATAATAAACAACGTCAGTACCTGGAATCTAAACTCCAAGACCATCATGTATTATTTGTGAACTTGATACTGAATATTTATCGACAAGGTCTTGGTATCTTCCAATGAACTTTTTAGAAACAGGACGAGACGTTCTTTGACATAGCCATGGCTCATCAACTTTTGCTCAGACACTGGTGACGTTTTATAAAGTCTGAGAACCAGTTGCAAGCTCTTGAATACCGAATGAGTTGGGAAATGTATATCTCGAATGTAGCACATTGTCTCTCTAATTTAAAATAAAAGTACTTATTTCATTTTAAAACGATACATCTTTCTTTTGAAGAAATAGCCCAGATGACATATGTACCAAGTTTCAAATAAATGTGCTTTAAGGCATAATATAATGACCTTTGTTAGGTCATTAATTACCCTGTTCAAAATAAATTATTTACATAAGAGAACATCTCAAACATTTTCAAAAATTCTTTAGATAAAATACATGCTTTTGATGGTCCTTTTAATTATGTTGACAGTTATGATTTTTCTACTCTCTATACTATACTTCCACACAATCTTATCAAGAAAAGTTTTCTTATTTAATTAAAAGGTCTTTTGAAAATCTCATTTCAAATTTATTTGCTGTAACTCGTTTAAAGCCTTTTTCTGTAACGAAAAGGAAAGTATTCTAGATACACTTAATGGAAATGTGACGATATGATTGAACTGAACTTTAAATTTTCTCCTGGACAACATATATGTACGTTTCGGCGATAAAGTGTATCGACAAGTAGTAGGTACTCCTATGGGCACTAACTGCGCCCCTTTAATAGCAGATTTATTCCTGTATTGCTATGAATCTCAGTTTATGACCAAACTCAGTAAAGACACGTCATTGTTACATTTGGTTGATACATTCAACAATACCTTCCGTTATCTGGATGATAGTTTTTCGTTAAATAATCCAGAGTTCTCTAAATATACTACCGAAATTTACCCAAAAGAACTTACTTTAACTAAATCTAACGTAAACAGCAGTAGTTGGCCTTTTCTAGATTTGGACATTTCAATCTCTAAAGGAAAACTCCATACTAAAATTTACGACAAAAGAGACGACTTTTCATTCCCTATTGTTAATTTTCCTTTTTAAGACGGCGATGTTCCTTTGGCTCTATCATACGGTGTTAATATATCCCAACTCGTTCGTTATGCCCGTGTGTGTAGTGATGTCATAGATTTTAACGAACGTAATCAATGCATCAATGGTAAATTATTAAGTCAGGGATTTCGTCACCATAAATTACATAAAACTTTTATTAAATTCTTTCATAGATACAAAGATTTAATTAATAAATTTGGCTGTACCTGTAGAAAACTAATTAAAACGGTATTTCCCATCTTAAATTTTACGGTAATATTGTACTTAAAGCGCGGAAATCACTATGTGATCCGTGTAAACTCATCGAACCTTTAAGCAAACTTAATAAAGGTAAAGGTTATCTGACAAATGTTGTAATTAGATCTTTGAATATAATTTACATTGGCACTAATATCGATTTTGTCATCAGCAAACTAAAATATAACTAAATTTGTATTCTTTTCAAACGGGATGTATAAAGACACACTCACGTTCATTTTGATCTATAAAGAGGTTAACTCCTAACTATCCTACTGCCTGTCGAAACATTTATTTTGGCATTGCACAAGTTATGTCTTCTTTGACTGTCCATAACGTTAAAATACTAAATCCCTGGGATGTGTTTTAGTTGATTTTAGTCTCTGATGCATGATTTTTATTAGTCATTGTTTTTTGGCTTTTAACTAGCTATCAGTAACTCCGAGTACTCTCAAATCGTACTTTCTTGTTTATTTGACCTGCTGATACTAAGTGTAATGCTTTTTTGTTATTTAATGTTTACTTATTCAGGGTTAAATCTGGTCTATATACCAGCTTTGATAAGTGTTTGGTATAACTATAAATTTTCACTTCTTCGTACTATAAACATCAAAATTATTTATTTTGTAAACATATTTCCTTTCTCCATTTGAACTGTACACGTATACCTAACAATAAAATTATTTTCATTTACCTGTGTTTAAAGTAACTGCAAATGGCTGATTGTTTTTCTTAAATTGTTTAACATTTCACAGCGGTATAACATGTTATTTTAATTATTCTTCCCTTAGTTTATCTATTTTGTATTTACATTGTATCATAGATCAAATTTATTTGTTCAGTGTATGTTCCCTTGTTTTAATATGTCTTTTGATTGAGTTAAGCCATTTCAATTGATATTTTATAGTGTGTCTTCCTATGTTGTGATGTTACACTATTGTTTCAGATAAGGGTGAAGGTTTGGTACCATTAAAACGTTTAAATCCGCTGTAAGTGTTTGCACCGTCCTAAGTCAGGAATCTGATGTTCAGTAGTTGTCGTTTGTTGATGTGGTTCATAAGTGTTTCTCGTTTCTCGTTTTTTATGTAGATTAGACCGTTGGTTTTCCCATTTGAATGGTTTTACACTAGTAATTTTGGGACCCTTTATAGCTTGCTGTTCGGTGTGAGCCAAGGCTCCGTGTTGAAGACCGTACTTTGACCTATAATGGTTACCTTTATAAATTTTGACTTGGATGGAGAGTTGGTTGTTGCCACTCATACCACATCTTCTTATATCTAATTAGTTTATTTTGGTACCTTCTGTTGGAACGAAAAAAAGGACTCTCAAAATCCAGAAAAGGTTATATTTTTCTGAAACATGAAATGCATATAAAATATGATTATCTAGTTCCTGCCATGCCTTAAAACTTTTACATGTGCACAGGTTTGTCTGTAATCAGAGTAAAATTTGTTTTGTAAATAATGCCATATTAGCCAAAAGTTATGATGAACCTTAACATCAACAGTTTTTGAAATAAATGCTCTTCACTAAAGGATTTGTCAAATGACAATCTGGTTGACATGAGTGGCAGAAACAAAACTCGATGAAACCTTTAAAACGGAGATTTTTATTTCAAAATATCAACTTTGGAGAGCATACAGGACAGCGAAAGGCGGAGGCCTACTTGTTTATATCTGCTCAGATTTAGCATGCGACAGAAAGAGTTAGCTTGACTGTAAAAATATTAGATCAATTTTGCTGAAATAAACTTTAAAGACAGAAAGTGGTTGATATGTGGTCTTTACAGACCCCTATCCCTTAATTATAATTTATTTATTGAAGACCATTTAATAAAATATTTGAAAAATATGACAATGTTATTATTATTGGTGATCTAAATTACAATTGTTTAAAAGAATACAAGTGTATACCTCCAAATAATATGCGTGAAGTTTTCGATTTTACAAACATAGTTAAAAAGCTACATGTTTTACAAAAACGCATTACCATCTTTACTTGATGTGATGTTATCCTGACAAACAAACCAAATTTTGGCAAAAATATCTAATTTTAGTAGTGGTCTCAATGATTATCACAGTATAATTTCATTTCAGTTAAAAGGTTTTGTGCCTAAAATTAAAAAGGAATTTATACAATACAGAAGTTTTAAAAGTTTTGATCAGGAAAAATTCCTACATGAACTAAATTGTGTAAATTTTTATAATTTGCTTTCAGTTGATGATGTCAAATTTTTAATCTGAATTTGTTAACATAATTGACAAGCATATACCAAAGAAAAAAGAAGGTTAATAGATTGACCTGCGCCCTTTATGGATGAAGATCTTAGAAGGGCAATTTACAAAAATAAAAGAATATACCATAACAGGTTTCTTCAAAACAAAAGTGATACCAACTGGGAGTTGTACAGAAGACAGAGAAATATATTGTTACAAAAATTAAAAGAGCTCAATCAAAACATATTTTTACGAAAGAACTACTTGTAGTCCGAAATCAAGAACATTTTATTCTACAATTAAACCATTTTTATCTAATAAAAGCCTTAAACCAAACAATAACATAATTTAATATAAACATGATAAAATTCTCAGTGATCCTAAAGAGGTATCAGAAATTTTCAATAAATTTTCATAAATGTAGCTGAAAATATAGGAGACAAAAACATCAAAATTAACAACGAACACCCCAAGTATAATAAAATCGAAGAAAATAAAACTGATTATAATGAATTGAATTTAAACCTGTAATAGAGGAGTTTTGAGTAAACAAATAAATAGATTAAATATAAGAAAAGCTACTGGATATGACAATATTTCACCAAAATTATAAAATGGCACAACCAGTTATATCCTGTCCTATTAAAATGTCAGTTAATAAATCAATTAAAAGTTTAAATTTTCCAGATAATCTTAAAGAGGCACAGGTACCCCACTGTTTAAAAAATAACTCTCTAGATAAAGAAAACTATAGACCTGTAAGTGTGTTACCTTGTATTTCCAAAATTTATGAATTTAATAGAATTTTTAGATAAACATTTTCATCCTCTACTTTCGGCATTTAGGTCAAGTTTTTGTTGCCAAAAGAACTTATTAAGATATCAGAAGACTGGGAAAAAGCTCTGGACAACAACAAATGTATTACTGCAATTCTGATGGATCTATCTAAAGCATTTGATTGTTTACCGCACAATTTGCTTTTACTATAATTGGAAGCATATGGTCTGTCATAAAAGTTCTCTTAAATTGTTACAAAATAATTTAGAAAACAGAAAACAACGTATTAAAATTGAAAGTTCTTACAATGAATGGGATCGTATGTTTAAATGTGTACCACAAGGGTCAATTCTTGGTCCGATTCTTTTCAATGTCTTCATAAATGATATAGTTCAATTTGTACAAAATATTACCATTTATACTTATGCTGATGATAAAACTGTATCATATAGTGATTATAGTGATTATGATATAGATAAAGTTGTTAAGAGTTTAGAAACTGATAGTTTAAATCTAATAAACTGGTTTTCGATAAATTAATGAAGGCTAATCCTGAAAATTCCAGACTATACTATATTTATTGAAAAAATAGATAAATAAACATAATTTGGCATTCAATTTAAATAGAAACAAACTTTCTTGTAAAGAAAATGTTAAACTTCTTGGAATAAATATAGATTCAGACTTGTTGAAACTTGTGTTTATGTAGTTTATTGACAATAGACAATACTTTATTATTAAACCTCAGACACATAGGTGTACAAGAGGACATCATATATACACATTTGTATAATCAATACACTTACACTTAACATAATAATCAATGCATGGTAAACTACAGCAAAATTTCAATTTACAAATTACCATAACAATCAACTCAAAAGACAAACTAAAAACATAAATATCGTGCAAGTTTTAAAAATAATAATAATAAGTTTTGTTAAGTTCAATATGACAAAATATTAAAACCAGTTTTAGTTTGTACTTTGTTGGATTTGCAGTATAATATTGCGGTATATATTTCCTCTAAGGATTATTATTTCCTGTTTTTGACATTTGAATAGATAATGAAATTCGTCTCCTACTCCATTTCCACAGAGATGACAAATTCGTTCATCTTTCGGTATCCCAGACCATCTTCCCGTTTCTATGGGAAATTTTAAATTTGAGCATCTGAGTTTTGCTATATAAATCCTGTCACACGGCTTCTACTTTATTAAATATGTTTCCGAACGAAATTTCTGTTTGTAATCTGAATAAAATGCACCTCTTGAATAGTTATTCATTTTGGAAAACCAATGTTGGATAAACTGATCATTAAGTAGTCGTGAAATTATGTTCTTTAAACCCAGTTTATCCAAAGGAAGTTGATCTTGCCAAATAAAACTAAATCCACTTTCGACAAATGTGGATTTAACTGATGTCATCCATTTTATTTCTGTGGGATATTGAAAATGTAATTTTAACATTAATTTATACATAACTGATGATTACTTGTTGTTCTCCAATAGTAAACTATTCCAAAACAACACCTTATTAGTTTCAAAGGAATCTTCCGAGTTCCCCATACACCATATAGTTTGGTTTACTGCTTCTTAATTTTAAAATGGGTTTTGCAAAATTGAAGGTGTAATTTCTCAATGCAATCGTTTTTTTAAATCCCCATACCTCTGAAGCATATCATAATACAGGACTAACTAATGAATTAAAAGTCTTAGCTGCAAATCGACGGAATACATATATTTTTAATTTTTCGGTACAGAGCATACAAAGACTTCTGTGCCTGATGAAGAAGTTTTTCCGTGCACTACAAAAGCTACTACTGTAATTGAAAAGAATACAAAGGTAAGATTAAGAATCGACTATTTCAATGCTTTCTCCGTATATCATAGCATTCTGATTTTTTTTTTTTTTTTTTTACTTTCCTTTTACTATAAATCACAGCTTTAGTTTTGTTATTCTTTAGTTTCCATTTTTATAGTACTCTTCAAAACATACAGGGTTTTTTTATAATCCTTCAGCACTTTCAAACAATCGCGCAGTTTCATCTGCGTACAGTATAATAAACATTTAAAATACATTGGTAATGATTCCAAGCACATATCTGACATATTATCTAGACTTTCTATATTATTTTCAACAAAATAATTTTCTAATTCATTTTCTAAATCATTTAGGAACAAAGAAAATAAAAAGGAGATAAATTTTCACCTTGTTTGACTCCTGTGTGGGATATAAAAATTCGGAAAAATTGTTTCCTTTCTTAACTTGAAAATCGACTTTAAATGAAACTTTGAATTGAATTGCTTCATTCAAATACTGTAAAATTTTCACTTATCTCGACATGATATATAACGTTTATATCTAGATTAGTGTTGTTTTATTTCACATACTAATTGAGACGTTGAGCGTGCTTATATTTAAACGCATACGAAAAGAACATCGCACTTGCGTGTGATCGATAAAATTAAAATCTTGGTTTACCTACCTTCTGAATATTTTTATAGAAACACGTGAAATCATTTTAATAATAATTAATGATTTTTCTAAATTTCAGGCTGCACCTCAGCAAATACCAGGAGTGCCACGAATTGCAACTTATTTTGAAGATCCGTCTCAAAGAGACGCAAATTTTGAGGGTAGAAAAGATACAATTCTTAAAAGGTGAGATAATGAATATAACTATACAAAACATGGTGTGTTGTGAATCCTCAAAAGTTATCATTCAATCCATGGATTTTTTTCCCGTTCCTAATCACGTGTATATAAATATAAAGTTTTATTGACATTCATTTAGTAAGGCTTTTCATGAGGCAAACGAAAATGAATATATTAGGAATATGAAAATCAACAGGCCTATTATTCACACGTGATTCAAAAATACATGTTAAAAAATAGGAATAGACATAATAGGTAAAACGTCAAAACTTGGGGTACAGCAGTCAACATTGGAATATAATCTTAATCACTATAAACACAAATAACTGTAACAATAAAGAAACACAAAAGGCATATAGACAAAGTACATTAGCAAAAGGAAAGACAAGAACTCAAAATTGACCATAGCACAATAACACAATGGCGGGATGTATAAGTACCGATCCACGTCATAAGTATATCAAATATGGATAAACAGTAAAGGTTAAAAATATGCAAGGACAAAAATGGGGAACAGTAACACGTAATTAAGATGATAAACAACGTCAGTACCTAGAATCTATACTTCAAGACCATCATATATAACCATTTATCAAGTCTGAGTACCAGCTGCAAGCTCTTGAATACCGAATGAGTTGGGAAATGTATATCTCGAACGTAGCACATTGCCTCTCTAATTTGAAATAAAAGTACTTATTTCATTTTAAAACGATACATCTTTCTTTTGAAGAAATAGCCCAGATGATACATGTACCAAGTTTCAATTAAATGCGCTTTAAGGCATAAAATAATGACCTTTGTTAGGTCATTACTTACCCTATTCAAAATAAATTATTTACATAGTAGAACATCTCAAACATTTTCCAAAATTAGTTCATTTTGGAACCTTCTGTGGGAACGAAAAAAAAAGGAATCTCAAAATCCAGAAAAGGTTATAATTTTCTGAAACATGAAATGCATATAAAATATGATTATCTAATTCCTGCCATGCCTTAAAACTTTTACATGTGCACAGGTTTGTCTGTACTCAGAGAAAAATTTGTGGTGTAAATAATGCCATATTAGCCAAAAAGTTATGATGAACCTTAACATCAACAGTTTTAGAAGTAAATGCTCTTCAATAAAGGATTTGTTAAATGACAATCTGGTTGACATGAGTGGCAGAAACAAAACTCGATTAATCCTTAAAAACGGAAATTTTTATATTTCAAAATATCACCTTTGGAGAGCAGACAGGACAGCGAAAGGCGGAGGCCTACTTGTTTATATCTGCTCAGAATTAGCATGCGACAGAAAGAGTTAGCTTGACTATAAAAATATTAGATCAATTTTGCTGAAATAAACTTTAAAGACAGAAGTGGTTGATATGTGGTCCTTACAGACCCCATCCCTCAATGATAATTTATTTATTGAAGACATTTGATAAAATATCTGAAAAATATGACAATGTTATTATTATTTTTGATCTAAATTACAATTGTTTAGAAGAATACAAGTGTATTCCTCTAATTAATATGTGTGATGTTTTCGATTTTACAAGCAGAGTAAAAAAGCTACATGTTTTACAAAAAAATGCATTACCAATTTTACTTGATGTGATGTTATCCTGACAAACAAACCAAATTTTTGGCAAAATATATCTAATTTTAGTAGTGGTCTCAATGATTTTTACAATATAATTTCATTTCAGTTAAAAGGTTTTGTGCCTAAAATTAAAAAGGAATTTATACAATACAGAAGTTTTAAAAGTTTTGATCAGGAAAAATTCCTACATGAACTAAATTGTGTAAATTTTGATAATTTGCTGTCAGTTGATGATGTCAATGAAGCATATTCAAATTTTTAATCTGAATTTGTTAACATAATTGACAAGCATATACCAATGACAAAAAGAATAGTATGACCTGCACCCTTTATGGATGAAGATCTTAGAAGGGCAATTTACAAAAATAAAAGAATGTACCATAACAGGTTTCTTCAAAACAAAAGTGATACCAACTTGGAGTTGTACAGAAGACAGAGAAATATTGTTACAAAAGAGCTCAATCAAAACATATTTTACGAAAGAACTACTTGTAGTCCGAAATCAACAACATTTTATTCCACAATCAAACCATTTTTATCTAATAAAAGCCTTAAACCAAACAATAACATAATTTAATATAAACATGATAAAATTCTCAGTGATCCTAAAGAGGTATCAGAAATTTTCAATAAATTTTTCATAAATGTAGCTGAAGATATAGGAGACAAAAACATCAAAATAAACAAAATCACCCCAAGTATGATAAAATCGAAGAAAATAAAACTGATTATAATGAATTGAATTTAACCTGTAATAGAAGAGTTTTGAGTAAATAAATAAATAGATTAAATATAAGAAAAGCTACTGGATATGACAATATTTCACCAAAATGATAAAAATGGCACAACCAGTTATATCCTATCCTATTAAAATTTTAGTTAATAAATCAATTAAAAGTTTAAATTTTCTAGATAATCTTAAAGAGGCACAGGTACCCCACTGTCTAAAAATTAATCTCTAGATAAGGTTAACTGTAAGTGTGTTACCTTGTATTTCCAAAATTTATGAAAGCGCTATACATGATCAATTAATAGAATTTTTAGATAAACATTTTCATCCTCTACTTTCGGCATTTAGGTCAGGTTTTTGTTGCCAAAAGGACTTATTAAGATATCAGAAGACTGGGAAAAAGCTCTGGACAACAACAAATGTATTACTGCAATTCTGATGGATCTATCTAAAGCATTTGATTGTTTACCGCACAATTTGCTTTTACTATAATTGGAAGCATATGGTCTGTCAAAAATTCTCTAAAATTATTACAAAATAATTTAGAAAACAGAAAACAACGTATTAAAATTGAAAGTTCTTACAATGAATGGGATCGTATGTTTAAAGGTGTACCACAAGGGTCAATTCTTATCATATAGTGATTATAGTGATTATGATATAGATAAAGTTGTTAAGAGTTTAGTAACTGATAGTTTAAATCTAATAAACTGGTTTTCGATAAATTAATGAAGGCTAATCCTGAAAATTCCAGGCTATACTGTATCCATGGTATTCATTGAAAAAAAAAAAAAAACAAAAAAAAAAAAAAACAAATAAACATAATTTGACATTCAATTTAAATAGAAACAAAATTTCTTGTGAAGAAAATGTTAAACTTCTTAGAATAACTATAAATTCAGACTTGTTCAAGCTTGTGTTTATGTAGTTTATTGACAATTGACAATACTTTATTATTCAACCTCAGACACATAGGTGTACAAGAGGACATCTTATATACACATATACATATTTGTATAATCAATACACTTACACTTAACATAGTAATGAATGCATGGTTAACTACAGCAAAATGTCAATTTACAAATCACCATAACAATCAACTCAAAAGACAAACAAAATCATAAATAACGGGCAAGTTTCTAAAAATATTAGTAAGTTTTGTTAAGTTCAATATGACAAAATATTAAAACCAGTTTTAGTGTGTACTCCGTTGGATTTGCAGTATAATATTGCGATATATATATGTACTTTTAAGGATTATTATTTCCTGTTTTTGACATTTGAAAAGATAATGAAATTCGTTCTACTTCATTTCCACAGAGATGACAAATTCGTTCATTTTTGGTATCCCAGACCATCTTCCCGTTTCTATGGGAAATTTTAAATTTGGGCATCTGAGTTTTGCTATATAAATCCTGTCACACGGCTTCACCTTTATTAAATATGTTTCCAAACGAGATTTCTGTTTGTATTCTGAATAAAATGCACCTCTTGAACAGTTATTCATTTTGGAAAACCAATGTTGGATAAACTGATCATTAAGTTGTCGTGAAATTATGTTCTTTAAACCCAGTTTATCCAATGGAAGTTGATCTTGCCAAATAAAACTAAATCCACTTTCGACAAATGTAGATTTAAATGACGTTATCCATTTTAATTTTGTGGGATATTGAAAATGTAATTTTAGCATTAATTTATACATAACTGATGATAACTTGTTGTTCTCTAATAGTAAACTATTCCAAAACAACACATTATTAGTTTTCAAAGGAATCTTCCGAGTTCCCCATACACCATATAGTTTAGTTTACTGCTTCTTAATTTCAAAATTGGTTTGCAAAATTGAAGTGTATTTTCTCAATGCAATCGTTACTTTAAAATCCCCATACTTCTGAAACATATAATAATACATGACTAACTAATGAGTCAAAAGTCTTAGCTGCAAATCGACGGAATACATATATTTTAATTTTTCGGTACAAAGCATGCAAAGTCTTCTGTGCCTGATCAAGAAGTTTTTTCGTGCACTACAAAAGCTACCGTTGCAATTGAAAAGTATACCAAGGTAGGAGTAAGAATCAACTATTTCAATGCTTTCTCCGTATATCATAGCATTCTAATTTTTTACTTTCATTTTACTATAAATCACAGCTTTAGTTTTGTTAATCTTTAGTTTCCATTTTTACAGTACTCTTCAAAACATACAAGGGTTTTTGTTATCCTTCGGCACTTTCAGACAATCGCGCAGTATCATCTGCGTACAGTATAATAAACAATTTAACATACATTGGTAATGATTCTAAGCACATATCTGACATATTATCTAGACTTTCTATATTATTTTCAACAAAATAATTTTCTAATTCATTTTCTAAATCATTTAGGAACAAAGAAAATAAAAAGGAGATAAATTTTCACCTTGTTTGACTCCTGTGTGGGATATAAAAATTCGGAAAAATCGTTTCCTTTCTTAACTTGAAAATCGACTTTAAATGAAACTTTGAATTGAATTGCTTCATTCAAATACTGTAAAATTTTCACTTATCTCGACATGATATATAACGTTTATATCTAGATTAGTGTTGTTTTATTTCACATACTAATTGAGACGTTGAGCGTGCTTATATTTAAACGCATACGAAAAGAACATCGCACTTGCGTGTGATCGATAAAATTAAAGTCTCGGTTTGCCTACCTTCTGAATATTCTTATAGAAACCCGTGAAATCATTTTAATAATAAATAATGATTTTCTAAATTTCCATGCTCCACCTCAGAAAATACCAGGAGTGCCACGAATTGCAACTTATTTTGAAGATCCGTCTCAAAGAGACACAAGTTTTGAGGGTAGAAAAGATACAATTCTTAAAAGGTGAGATAATGATCATAACTATTCAAAAACAAAAGTGTGTTGTGAATCCTCAAAAATTATCATTTAAGCCATGGATTTTTTTTTTTTTTTGTTCCTAATCACGTGTATAAAGATAAAGTTTAATTCACATTCATTTTAGTAAGGCTTTTCATGAGGCAAACGAATAATAAATATATTAGGCATACGAAAATCAACAGACCTATTATGTACACGTGATTTAAGAATACATGTAAAAAAAATTAGAAAAAGTTACCTACATTTGCTACAACTGATTTGAAAAGATGACGTCTAAACGATTTGGAGTTATAGGTCAACTATTATAATCTTACGGTTCAACTTTATATATATTTCAGTTTTGTGGTAGTGCTTATTTCATGTGATATTTGACAAAATGGAACTTGAATATTTGCTGACATGACGACATTATAAAATCTTAATTCATTCGTTAAATAATGTATATATGACAATAGTATCTCAAAGGAGCGTGAAGGGCTGGTTACCATATTAATTGGTTTCGTCGACATTTGTTAATATATATTACCTATATAGTAACTGTTGACCATTTCTATTTTAAAATTGAATATAGCTTTACTAAATACTAATAAACGAAATTAGCTCTTTTGTGACTCGAAAACACTGGACACTTTTAATTTGCAAAACACTCATTTGCAAATCCGCCGCCGCCTTGCCTTAGAGCTACAGTGTCGTGAATATAACCAAAATGTGCAGAATTACATGGGATTCAATAAATTCATTGCTTTTTGCTGTTATTATTAAATATATTTGGCAATTTGTTTAAGAAAAACATGGATTTTCAAAATCCCATGGGATTGACCATTATCTGATAGGATTTTGGTTAAATCCCATGGGATTTTTGGTCCCATTGGATAATTGTAGTCCCATGGGATATTTGTTGTCCTATGGGACAGAAAAAATTCCATGGGACAAAATAAAATCCAATGGGATTCAAATTATAAATATACAGTAATGTGTATGTTAAAATGAATTCTGTTTGGTAGTAAACTGTTATAAGTTTATAATATAATAGTTAATGTAGTATTCGAAATGCTAGTTACTAAACTATAATATAAAGGTTTGAAGGATTCTATTTGAAGTCAATCAAATAAAATCCTTTAACTGAAATAAAATGATGACATGTCTAAATAAAAGAAAAAGTATTGTTTTGAAATCTTTTGTTTATTTTGTTATGAAAACTAGAACTGAAAAATATATCATATTCTGACTGAATAAATTGACAAAGCACAGTTTATAGTTTATTCTTTTCACGAGGTATAGTTTTCTTTGTTATTGTTTCATTGCAATACATGAATATGCAACCGATTTGAATTTTATACCATTTGTGGTGTTCATAATATTATGTTCATATTTGCAAATTTGATAAAATAAACACTTTTCATGTTAATTTTAGTTTTCTTGTTTCAGCTTGCTGTGTACAATTATTCAATCCACTATATAAGCGTCAAGTAATTAAATTATTCCATCCACTAGAATTATTCCTACAATTCTTAGAAAAAACATGTTTGCAGTTTGTTCTTCAAAGATCTTCCTCTTTACATCTTTATTGGATGGAGCGATGTAAATGAGTGGACAAAGCAATTGTTCATTTGAACAACAAAATACTCATTTTTTCTTCATTTGTCCCTTCTTTCAATTAATATTTATGTTGTTGCATTTACACGATTATGTTCTTGTGCATCTATGATAGGACTCTTTTTGTTTATAGTCATTATGTTGAAATTTCCTATTTCTTTTGTAGGAAAAACACATTCCATTTCACATCAATAAAAAGCACACAATGTAGAAATATATCAACTTTAAGTTTTCTCTTTAGTATTGACCTGTTGATGATCATGAAAACCAAGATGTCTGACCTACAAATACACAAAACTCAAAAATTGTTAAAATGGAGAAATACAGCAATAAAAGGCTATTCTATCATGTTTATGAACATTTTGATAAACTTTCATTTTAATATTAATTGTGAGTACTCTTATTTCAGTGTTTTGTGTCTATGGTTTTATATTAGTTGTTTTTGTGTCTTGTTGCAATCTTTTGAGTTGAGCCAATTGCAACCAAATTTTAGTTTGTCCAAATGTTGTGCTGTTATTAAAACCGCTGCCCGAGGTTAGGGGTGGGTTGAGTGCTCACAACATGTATTTTTATTAATTGTTATTGGCTTTGAATTAGCTGTCAGTAACTGTGAGCACTAACAGGTCTGTCCTAAGTCGGGGCCTGTAATTCAGTGGTTGTCATTTGTTGCTATATATCATATTTGTTTTTCGTTTATTGTTTTGTGCAAAATCAGGCACTTAGCTTTCGCCTTTGAATTGTTTTACATTTGTAATTTCATGGCCTTTATAGCTTACTATGCGGTATAGGTTTTGCTCATTGTCAAAGGCTGTACAATGAACTATATTTGTTAACTTCTATGTCATTTGGTCTCTAGTTGAGAAAAGTCTCATTGGCAATCATACCACATCTTATTTTTATATCAACCCGGCCATATTCTGCCTGTCCAAAATCAGGAGCCTGTACATAGTTCAGTGGTTGATGTTGGTTGATGTCTGTTATATTTGTTATAAATAAGCCCGCTATATTTGAAGTTTGAATTGTTTCAAATTTTGTATGTGGTGCCTTTATAGATGACTATAGCATGTATAGGGTATGGTTTTTCTCATTATTTAAAGGTCATCATTGCATTGCTTACATCCACTTAATTGAACTCTGGTAGTTTTTCATTTATCATATCACATCTTCTTATTTTCAATATAATCATCATTCAAGGGCAATAACTTTTATAGAAGGGACTAAACATTTAGGCTTTGTTGACTTCTGTAAATCTTGTTTTGTTGAAAATTTCTTTTGTTTATAGTTTCCTTTATCTTCTATTGTTCTTGCCCTACACATTAAACGGTAAAATGATCATTTAATGACAATAACTACTGTGAGTAGGCAACTGACAATTTGGGCTCATTTGTATATCTTGTCTTGCTCATCATTTTGCTGTTTAATATTATCGATGTTCTATGAAAATGAGGTCACGGTAATATCAACCTTGACAGACAGACATCTTCTTATTTTTATATGACACCTTACAGTCATTCCATACACCAAAAGTAGACCTATGCTTATAATATCTGATAACATGACAAAACCAAGAAAACTTAGCATTGACCAAAGAACCATGAAATGCGGTCATGGTTATATGAATCTGCCAGATAGACATGCACACCTTACAATCGTTATATACACCAAATATAATTTACCTATAGCTTAAAATATATGATAATCTGACAAAACCATGAAAACTTATCATTGACCAATGAACCATGAAAATGGGGTCAAGGTCATATAAAACATGCCAGACACATGTGCACCTTACAATCATTCCATTCACCAAATACAGTGGCCTAATTGCTTACAGTATCTGAGAAATAGACCAAACCACGAAAACTAAACATTGTCCAGTATACTATGAAAATGAAGTCAAGGTAAGATGAAACTTGCCAGTCAGACATGTACACCTTACAATCATTCTATACACCACATAAAGTGGCCCTATTGCCGATAGTGTCTGCATGAGAAAAGACCAACCACGAAAACTAAACATTGTCCAATGAACCATGAAAAGAAGTCTAGGTAAGATGAAACCTGCCAGTCAGACATGCACACCTTACAATCATTCTATACACCACATAAAGTGGCCCTATTGCTTTATAGTATCTGAGAAATAGACAAACCACAAAAACTTAACTTTGTCCAATGAACCATGAAATTTAGGTCAAGATGAAATGAAACCTGCCAGTCAAACATGTACACCTTACATTCATTCCAACACCAAATATAGTTGACTTATTGCTTATAGTATCTGGGATATGGGCTTGATCACAAAACCTTAACCTTGATCACTGTTCCATGAAATGAGGTGGAGGTCAGGTGAACGCTACCTGACGGACATGTAGACGTTGCATATACCAAATAAAGTTATCTTATTTTAATAATAAGTGAGTATTTCAATTGACAATTAAACTAAATTATTTTCAAGCAGTCACTAAACCATGAAAATGAGGTCAAGGACAATGGACATATGACAGATGGAAACTTTGCAACATAAGGTATCTGCTTAGAAGGTATAAAGCATCCAGAGATCATTTCTGCAAAAACTCTGACGACTTGTTGATTGTGAGTCATGAACGATTCCGTATACTTATGATCAACTTAAGTCATAAAACTTTTTTTGAAACTGATCACAGGTCTTCTACCTTCTAACATATAAAGATTTATTAAAAAATAGTTAAAGCCATTGCCCATGTTGCCACAGATTGTAATCCCTATGTCACAAATTCGGCAACTTTCGTCGCAGGTGATACAAAAATCATAATTGAAGAGCAATTGCTCCTATAAGGAGTAGATGATGATGACGATGGATGGCTGCTTAACGTCTTAAGACATTCTTTAAAAATGAAGAAATGAACATTTGTAATTAAGTACATCATAAAAGTCTGTGATATCAATTTTCCTAGGAAAAAGTCGGATCTCTTTTAGATCAATTTTAGTAACAACAAACAAAAGAATTATGGACCTGCTTTGATACTATAACTGCCCTTGAATTTTACTAGATAACATTTTTGTTCGCTATGGAGATTCCGTATATCGTCAGGTTATCGGAATCCCCATGGGACTAACAGTGCACCACTTATTGCGGACCTGTTTATGTATTGTTATGAGTTACAATTTATGATTAAAATCAGCAAAGACCAATCGAAACAACATCTGATTCAAAATTTAATAACATTTTAGATATTTAGATGATATATTGGCTCTCCATAATGACGACTTCAGTATCTACACCAAAGAGATTTATCCTGCCGAACTGACTTTAAATAAAGCTAATACTAACAATGAACACTGCCATTTCATGGATCTTGATATCTATATCTTTAACGGGAAGCTTAATACCAAAATTTATGATAAAGGAGATGATTTTTCATTTCCTGTTGTTAATTATCCGTTTTTAGCTGGTGACGTTCCTTGTCACCATCTTTACGGTGTTTATATATCTCAACTTGTACGATTCGCTCGTGTATGTAACAACGTATTAGATTTTAGCGAAAGAAATCTATTTATTACTGAAAATTATTACACCAGGGTTTTCGATATCACAAACTAGTCAAAACATTTACTAAATGTAATCATCGGTACAAGGACATGGTAGGTATTTGAGATAAAAGATATTATCAATCCGACATTATTTTTCGTTAAAAAGTCGAATTTAGCCTTACAATGCTTTTATTCCAAAAACAGAATAAAGCCATTTTATACACATACCAATGCAAATGTCGATGGAAATGCATACATGGAATCCATATATCCTTAGATATACAGATACTTTACAAAAATCTTCTTCTTGTATTGAAAACGACATTTTGAGACTACATTCATTTCTATGTGTTCGGGTTTTTCGAGAGCAGTCCGGGTTTTTCGAGTGCGTCCGTGTTTTATCGAGTGATCATACAAATTTCCTATAGCTTGGAATGTTATGTGTCAATGTATTTACGTTTAAAAACAATAAAAGGTTTCAAATTATGTACTTTTTAAGGCACGAAACCAATGCATTCATCAGTTTGATAAAGGTGTACTAACACTTGCACTTTATAAAAATCATCAGTCATTTGTATATATTGTTGTTTGTCACATCTTATAAATTACATGTACAGTATATATTGATGATGTTAACAATATAATGTAAGCATAGACAATTTGGATTGAGACGTACGTACAAATAGTGAATTAAGCTGACGAATTATTCATTTCATTGTTAACTATATATGAAATTTAATTCAGATTTTATTGTCAATGGAATAAAAACTGGTCGGATTAAGTGTGTGAATGCGTTTTGTTGTTGTTATTAATGAAGTTTTTGTGGGGGCAGGGGCAGACCTCTTGTAATAGAATATTTTTATTACATAAAAACGAAGATCTGGTATGATTGACAACTCTCCACAAGAGATCAAATGACACAAAATCAACAACTATAGGTCACTGTACGGCCTTCAACAATGAGCAAAGTCCATACCGCATAGTCAGCTATAAAAGGCCCCGAAATGACATATGTAAAACAATTCAAACGAGAAACTAACGGCCTAATTTATGTACAAAAATAAACAAAAAATAAATGTGTAACACATCAACAAACGACGACCACTGAATTATAGGCTCCTGACTTGGGACAGATACAAACATACAGAATGTGACGGGTTAAACCTGTTAGCGGGATCCCAACCCTCTCCTAACCTGAGACAGTGGTGTAACAGTACAACATAAGTACGAACTATAAAAATCAGTTGAAAAGGCTTAACTCATCAGATTGATACATATAGAAATACATACATCTAACAAAAACAATGCATTTTCTGATCTTCTCTGCTGTCCAGTAGGTTTCTTACTCCGTTTTTAATAAACAGCTGCGCCCGTCGCGTTTTCAAAGAAGAAAGTTCATTATCTAATGGTTGTGGCTTATTATATACATTTTGTATTTCTTGCACGAATAAACATTTCTCATATCACACTGCACGGAGTGTGATACGAAAAAGTGATACGAAAATTTGCGTTAATTTGATTTGCTGATCCAACATGATAAGACGATATTACGCCATTTCTATTGGCGCTATTCGTTAGGTCATTGATGACCATCAAAGGTTACGACGATGTACATTTCATGTGCAAAATATTAGACCAACGATTTGCGAAATTTTTAGTTTGACACAATAAGAGTGTTGACCATAAGACAAATACGGTTAACAACTTGTGAGAATGGGGTATCGCTTGATACTCAACTCTTGTTATTTAATTCAAGTAAGTAAGTAAGTAATTTCCTCTCGTTATTTAATTCGAATAGTAATAATAAACTCGCTTCGTTTATTATTATATTGAAATTAAATAACTCGAGATGATATCAAGCGATATTCATTCTCACTCGTTATGAAGCCTTTAAATAATTTCTCAATGTCAAAAAAAAAAAAACTAAAAGGGAGGTAACCATAATCTATATAAAGCAGTCACCAAAGTTTCATGAAAACTCCTCAAAGCACTTTAAAAATATTGTCCGAAAACAGTAAAATCACCCCTTTTTTAGCTCACCTGGCCCCAAAGGGTCAAGTGAGCTTTTCTCATCACTTGGCGTCCGTCGTTGTCCGTTAACTTTTACATTGTGTACGTCTAGATTTTTAATTGCCGTTGAACAGATCACAATCTGAGCAGCTTAATAACTGTATTTTAATGTTAAGGACAGAGGATCATGTGCAACGCAAACATTTTTTACAAAAATATTTTCCTCTGAAACTTATAGACCAAGCTCACGATACATAGAGATAACTGTAAACAGCAAGAATGTTCAGTAAAGTAAGATCTACAAACAAGTCACCATCACCAAAAACAGAGAATTTTGTCATGAATTCTATTCTTGTCTTTAATGTAGAAGAGTGTCCTTTGTTTAGTTTGCACTGCAGCACATAGACCAAGGTGAGTGACACAGGCTCTTTAGAGCCTCTAGTTTGTTTTAAAAAATCCAATAACTCGGAAACGTAAAATCTAAAATTTATAAAATTCGAAAGAGAGGATACCTCAATAGATATAAACAATTCACCGAAGTTTCATGTAGATTGGTTACAGCGTTTTTGAGTTATTGTCCGACATGCTGACGACGGACGGACAACGGTATACCATAATACGTACCGTATAAAAACTCCGAGGTTCACCACGAAAAATATAATTAACTGTGACAACAAAAATACCATAAAATGAAGTTGAAAAGATTATGAGTCCCCTGCAATATGTTCTAAAGACCTTTTATAAAGGATCCAATAATTTCTAATTTAGTATTGGAATGTTGTGGTAGAACGTTTTCCGAACAGAAGATTTGCATTAAATTGAAAAGGATTAATTTTGATCAACGTAGTAATATGTTTTTGTGATTTATTGAGAATATATGATATTTTCATTCATTAAATTACATTTATAAACTAGAAAAGTCATTTTTAAAGTCAAGAATACCTTTTTCTTATTAAATTTTTGTTAAAAACCCGGACCATTTGTTTAAAACCCGGACGGTTTCACAGTTCCTCTCGAAAAGCCCGGACAATAACAAACATTGAATTTAATGGTTAAATACAAGGAAGTTGTGCTTCTTTGTTACTCAAAACATGTATAGTATTCAAAATAAGATGGGTAGTCAAGTAAAAACTATTATAATTACGAATTAGCAGTTAATTGACCTGATTGCATGCTTTATCACTCGAAAAGCCCGATCTATACCCGAAAAAATGGACAGATTCACTCGAAAACCACGATCCTAGCCGGACACTATATCTACCGTGAAGGACATCACTCGTAAATATAAATCAACATGCAGACATCTATACGTTCAGGTATTTCACATCCAATATTTTTTGGTAATATTCTTTACAAAGCACAAAAATGTCGGCATTCACCTCAAAAGCTAACCAAACCTTTAAACAGACTTATTCGGAAAGGATATAGTTACGATACTGTTGTCAGGTCATTAAGAATTGCATATTTTGGTATTAATATTGATTCACTCATAGGGTCTTTGCATCGGAAATAAACACTATTATTCTAAAACCAGTTGTTGGCATGATACGGGTTATGTTCTTCTCATATATTTTATGATGGTATGATACTAAACCCCTAACGGGAGGGATTGTACTTGATTTTCATATGATGAAGACATAATCTTTCAATCAGTTTAATTGAGGTCTGAAGCTGGCATGTCAGTAACTGCTAGTAGTCCTTTGTTAATTTATGTATCATTGTCATTTTGCTTAGTTTCTTTTGTTACCTATTCTAACATCGGACTCGGGCTTCTTACTGTGCGTATTGCATTGTGTTTCTTTTTTCTACATTGGCTAGAGGTATAGGGGGAAGGTTGAGATCTCACAAAACATGTTTAACCCCGCCGCATTTTTGCGCCTGTTCCAAGTCAGGAGCCTCTGGCCTTTGTTAGTCTTGTATGATTTTAAATTTTAGTTCATTTTATATGTTTTGGAGTTTAGTGTGACGTCTATTTTCACTGAACTAGTACACAATTTTATTTAGGGGCCAACTGAGGACCACCTCTGGGTGCTTGATTTTCTCGCTGCGTTGAAGACCCATTGGTGGCCTTCGGATGTTGTCTGCTCTTTGGTCGGGTTGTTGTCTCTTTGACATATTCCCCATTTACATTCTCAATTTTATGTTAAATTATTGAAAAAACAACCATATTTCAATAAAATAGTGAAATATTAATGCACAACTGTTAAACAATTAAAAATATATACGAATTAAAATTTCCATTGTTAACAGGTAAATTATTTCTTTCATTACAAAATTCCCCATATTAACAGAAGGACATGGACGTCTTTGCCTAGGAATATTAATGCCCTGGACATGAATTCCTAGGAAAATTAGTCTGGACACATAAATTTTATTAAAAGATTTTAGATGCACAACTGTCAACGACATTTAAACAAAAGAAATTCAAAATTCCATTGTTTACATGTAAATGATTTCTTTTATTACACATTTTCCTAGTATAGATAAAGGACATTGACTATTTTACCTAGGAATATTAATGCCCTGGGCATGAATTCCTTGGAAAGTTAGTCTGGGCACATAAATTTTATTAAAAGCTTAATGCACAATTGTTAAACAACATTAAAACATAAGAATTAAAAATTCCATTGTTTATTATATGTAAATGATTTCTTTTATTATACATTGTCCTAGTAAAATAAAGGACATGGACATTTTACCAAGGAATATTGATGGCATGGACATAAATTCCTAGGAAAGTTAGTCTGGGGACATACATTATTGACATCGGACTAAATATACTAGTAAATTCTGTAACCATGGACTTGTTATACTGGTAATATTTGTCCGCCCGGACACTTTTACCAGGACTAGTTTATCTCTTACACTAGTTCATAAGGTATCAGTCCGCAGGAGACATATCACCTTACCTGGACACATTCTTCTGACTCTGAGCCAACCAGTCTTTGCTCTTACGCCTTAATACCGTGTGCTTAGGGGAGAAGCAGCAAATACCAATTTTAAAGTGTTTGGATTTACCCAGCCGGGATTCGAATCAACGACCTTCTGCACTCGAGGCGAACACGCTACCACGAGACCAGGCAGTATATAAGGAGTATACCCAAGATTTAAAGTTTCCAAGTTTTTGCAAAAACTGGATCAAAATCATCATTGAAAAGCAATAACTTTCTAATAAGATTTAAGTTTCTCTTTAAATACATGAAATATAACAGTTTTCAAGATAAAAAGGCAAATTCAAGAAATATGAAGAAAACAAAATTGGTAAAAATCTATATTTAAGGTAACAACTCCTATGAGTCAGCTGCCAGTTTTGATGCAAATGGACAGTAGATAGATTTCAACATTCTGAACATTTCTGCCCTTGTCAGATATTGTCTATCTTTTTGGCCTTTATACCTTACTATGCAGTTTGGGTTTTAGCCCATTGTTGAAGTCTGTACGGTGACCTATAGATGTTAACTTCTATGTCTTTAGTCTCTGTTGGAGAGCTGTCACATTGGCAATAATACCACATTTGTACATGAAATATGTTTTAGTCATGTAGGTGTAAGGGACAACCTTCTGATTTTCTGGTGGGATAAAGGGGAGAAGGATTTTTAATGCACCACCTAGCCTGATAAGAGTTGAACATAAATAACCTTGCATAAGACAGGATGGACAGATGTACAGTAGTGAAAATAATTTTCGGAACAAAGAGCATGCGTAGCCACTATACATCTCTGCAAGGATTTGTCATGCTATATACAAATCCTTGGTCTCTGGTAACAAGTTGAAAATGAAAAGCCAATCCACAAAAATCCTTCGACACTCCCACCCCAGCCCATCCCCTTTCACTGCCTCCAAGTTTCAAATAGAATGGTCGTCTTCTTAGACTGAGTACGACCATATTTGCCAAAAGATGTACCTTAATTCTTATTTGTTTGGTGGAGAGGGCCGAACCCGTATTTAATCTAAATCAGTGAACTGAATTATTGTCTTTTGCAGTAGTCCGGGGTAACGAGTCGACATATGTAATCATGCAAATTGATAGTCAACAGTTTACCTTTTTAGAAGAGGGTGGTAAAGGGTTATTTCGTGCAACGTTTTCGGCCTTTTATTTCACGTGTTTTCGAGTTTTGACGTTTTATTTCTCGTTTTCTCGTGTTTGGTTCGATGTGCGTGCTTCGTGTTTCCTTTATTTATTTTCCGTGTTTCGTGTCGGTGCTCTTTATTTCTCGTGCTTGTCTCGCATTTGATTAAAAAGTAAACCGCGACTAATTCAAAGTCAGCCTGGATATTGTTTTAAATTGTGTATTAATGAACTGTAGCCTATAAGTACTTAAATAACAGTATAACTATGAATAATATTTTTTTCAAATCAGATGCAACTAGCGGACGCTCAAATGTGACCGCTGGGTCTTCATGTCCATTAATAATGACTGCATGATCTCCAAGAACGGCTGAGTAATAACTTCTAGTACTTTTTCCTTAATATTTACGATTTTATTTCTAGTGCTTCGTTTTCCCCGATTTTTATTTTCCGTGCAACGTTTTTGCGCTTTTATTTCACGTGTTTCCGTGTTCAGACCCCCTTTACCACCCTCTTAGAATGTCAGCTTACTACAAATGGATCACTGGTGATAGGGGAATGGAACCGATAAATTGATCAGATCAGATAAGATCTTCCCAGTAACGGAGAACCCCTTTCTTTTAGTAAATATAAATAGTGTCGGTGGTCTCACAAATAAATATAAATCTGAATTACAGGTACATCAATTAGCAGAGTTGAGTCAATTATCAAACTTGCATATTAATCTCGCAGTTATTTACGGTTAATTTATAGCTGTATATATCACAAGGGCTTTAAGGCAGACCTGTGCTCCTGAATTAAGGTAATACATTTGTGTATTTTACCAGGGCGGATCCAGCCATTTTCAAAAGGGGGTCCCAACCCAGGATAAAAGGGGTTCCAACTATATGTCCCCATTCAAATGCATTAATCGTCAAGAAAAAGGGGTTCCAACAAACGGAACCCCTCTGGATCCGCCACTGTTTACTGCTACAAGATATTTGATTTGCTAATCACGTCACCAGTTGCTGGGCAGAGTACCATACTTACAAGCCAGGGACAGTCTAAACTAACAGTTAGTATAGAAAGTCCCTGTTACAAGCCAGGCAAATATATGACTGTGAACCTGACAGTACTGGAACTTAATATTACATGTATGTCAAGTCCATGTACAGTTAGCACTGCATAGGTTCATATCGTTTGAATTCAGCGGTTTTTTTTGGACGTTTGAAAGCATTGGCAGTAAAAAAATCCGATAAAACACGTTGAATGCAAACAATATGAACCTACGAAGTCTTATAAATATATTATAGGATTATGGTGTGTGTAAGTTGACAAAAAAAGAGGGTCGTAAAAGGGTGTGTGTGTGCACGGACAAAAAGGAAATAAAATGGCCACTTCACAATGATTTTAAAACAGCTTTCACGTTATTTTTCACAATCTTGCCCGAAACACGGTGAATATTATAATGAGCTTCAAGCACAAAAACATGTGAAATAAAAATGGCAAACACGTTATACGAAAATAACCCTTTACCTACCTCAATAAGTTTAATGTTAAGTCAAATGAAAAAAATATTAGTGAGTCAAGATAGATTTAAATTTGTCCAGATTGTCGGTAACTCGAATACTGCAAACCCTCACCGTCTCCGATTCTGTAGTGATCGATATTTAGTGTAAAATAACGACTGTATTATTCGGGTTAGCACACTTCGCCAATGTAACAAGTTCTAAGTTTAAAGCTATAGGACCGTTGTCAAGATGGTCAAATCCGACCTGCCACTTTGCAACCTGACCTGTAAAAATATAATTTGATTAAAAAACAATGCCAGTCAAAATTGCTTTATGAGACTTGGCGACCTGAGGAAGTTTTAAAATGTGACCTTGTGACCCTACTTGAGCCCCACCATTCATCTGTTTGTGTGTGTGTGTGTGTGTGTGTGTGTGTGTCGGTGTGGCTAAAACTAAAAACGGGGCATTGATTTTTCTTTTCTTGGGACAAAAAACTTGTTTCCATCTTTATTAAAAAATAATTTATTTTTTCAAGACCAATCAAAAACAAAAACTGTTTCCATCTCAATGTCGTATTTTATTGTTTTCCCACTAATTTTCAATAAAAGCTAAATGTTTGTTTCACTTCCCTCTGACTTCCCTCCTGATTTTTTCTCAAGAAATTATAGAATCAGTAAATGTATAGATCTTATGAATGTCTGGGTGAGATCTATTTCATGAGACCAAGGATTTGTTTAGAAATCCTTGATCAGACCCTTTATAAAAGTGGCATACCATTATGACTAATTATATATTAATGTTTACATTGGTCACAGCAGAGACATATATTCACATGTGTATATATGTCTCTGGTCACAGCCATGCATTTAGAAATTCCAGTATATCATCAAAGTTTAACAAACCATGTATATTTATCTGTGACATTAGCATGACTGAAACATTATTATTATTTCCCAGTATTTACGTAAATCATTTTGAAATTATATAGATCTGGGACTAATGCATTATCTATTAGTCCCAGAATAGATAAATATAATTGTATCTTTATCTTTGGAATAATCTGATTTTAAATTGTTATATTCTTTTACTTCATAATTATATGTCATAGTAGATTCTTTGAAGTTTTAAACTTTAAAATTAAAAGAATATTCCATTTTGATCTAAGGAAAACTTTTAAAACTGTAATGACATGGTCAGTCAACTAGTTTGTTACATGGCTGATTACAGGTAAAGCATGCAGTAATTTTCCATTACGACAGTGCGTGTACCCTGGGGTGTATACCTTAAAAGAAATACAACACTACAAATTTTCTCGAAGAAAAAATTATTAAATAAAATTAAAAAATATATATATATTAAAAAAAAAAAAAAAGGTAGCAAATAAATTTCTGTAACTTCGCATTGAGTAAACTTACTATACAAATCCTCAGTAGATGTGTTTAAAAGGCTAATTCCCAAATGGATTTATTTCACACTAGGACCTGAGATAACTAAGTCCGTTGAAAAAGTTTTCCAGTCTGATACATGTATACCTATAATGTATAAAATTATGAACAGATTCAAACATATAATATAAATCAATTGCTTTTAAAAGCAATTGTAAACGGTCTTTCCCCTTTGAAACATGATTGATTGATATGTGTGTGCGTGTGTTTGTTTGTTTGTTTCTTTCTTTAAAGGGTCCATATTAGTGTGTTGGTTAAGTTTCTATATTTAGTTAGTTGGAAAGTTTTATTCTATTTCAGGTTCCGCGCGCGTATTTGTCTCGCGCCAGATTGTGGCGTCACGTGACGAAGCTTTATAATAGCGAAAACTTTGGTATTTTTATTTCTTTTAGGTGGAGACATTGGACAGAGAACATGTATAGCGACGGAGTACACACAATGTATTTCTTTTGTCATTGTAGGTAATTGACGTTTCGATCACAGTTCACGAGCAGTGCATGCTTTGGATTTAAGTGATCCTGTGTAACTTTAAAACATGTTTATCGATTATTTTCATACAAGGTACATTTTCAGCAGCAGTTTGTAACACAGATTGTATTTCAATCTAGGAGCGGACATTTTATTGTAGGATTTCAGTAAGATTTACTGAGCTAGCAAGCGAATTTTACGGCATTGCAATTTATTTTCTCTAGGAAAATTCTTGAGAGCTTGCTGCACCACGTTGTTATATGAAGATGTAATACATGTATACCCGCTGACTGCAAAATTTGGGGTCAATTGGACATGTAGTTTCCGAGAACATCTGATAACAAGTATGTGGATTTTTTTTTCAAGAGAGATGTAAATACAATATTAAACACATGAGACGGAAACATGCATACAATGAATGAATGAATGATTGATTGATTGGTTGGTTGGTTGGTTGGTTGGTTTATTAATTGATTGATTGGTTAATTAATTAATTGGTTGGTTGGTTGGTTGGTTGATTGATTAAACACGTGGGATAGGGTCTCTTGAAACAAGCGAAAAAAAGAAACAAAGGAAATCTTGGACCCCGTATTAAACACATGAGACGGAAACATGCATACAATGGTTGATTGTTTGGTTGGTTGGTTGGTTGGTTGATTGATTGATTGATTGATTTATTGATTGATTAATTAATTAAACACGTAGGATAGGGTCACTTGACACAAGCGAAAAGAAACAAATGAGATCTAGGACCCCGTATTAAACACATGAGACGGAAACATGCATGCAATGATTGATTGATTGATTGGTTGGTTTAAATATTGATTGGTTGGTTGGTTGGTTGATTGATTGATTGATTAATTAATGATTGGTTGGTTGGTTTAAATATTGATTGATTGGTTGGTTTGAAGATTGATTGATTGGTTGGTTGGTTGGTTGGTTGGTTGGTTGAGTAAACACATGGAAACGAGCCACTAGGATCATGCAAAACGGAATTTAAAGCCTAGATACTATATCTTAACACATGGGATCTAGCTTTTGAGAGATCCCTCAACAAGTAGTAAGGTCAAGGTCAATGTCAACCTACAAAAACATTAAAACACAATCAAGCTCTTTAAATAGTGCCAAAAACACATAATTTGCCTCTTTGTACATAACCTTGACCCCAATTTCAAGGTCATGAAACAAGGGCCTCAAATCAAAACACTCTAGGTCTCTACTAGATATTGTTAATGAGTTATATTAACATTCAGCTAATATTAGATATAAAAGGGGCGAAAACTCCCATTAAATGTCTACGTACCCTTTCAACTAAAATTTATGTGTTACGACATGTCGCAACTAACAATTGTGTGAAAATATTTTGTCGATATCTTATATGATTTCTGAAAATAAGTGATAACAAGCCAAATTCAAAATTTTGAACATGACCTTGACCTTTGACCTTGACCTCATTTTCATTTTTTTGGACCAAGGACCTCAAATCAAAAGACCCTAGGCCTCTATCACTTATGCTTTTCCAGTTACAAATACATTTCATTTATTTCAATACAAAAGGGGAAATAACTCTCATATGGAGTCTTCGTAAAGCTTCGGTCAAAATAAAACCTAACATCCTGAGGATATAACGAGCAATTTGGAAAAATAAATTTGCCGCTTTCTTTTACGGTTGCGGAGGAGATCAGATAACAAGAAAAACAGTGTTTGGGGAGATAACTCTTACAAAGAAAAGTGTTCGGTCAAACAGGGTCAGTTTCAAAGGCGTATAGACTGTATGATATCATATACAAAAAAACTAAGCGACATCTTTTGAAACATTTTACACCGCAAGAAAAAATTAGGCGGAAGAAAAAAAAATAATCAGAACAAAATCAATAGGTCTTTCCACGGAAAAGTGGAAAGCCCTAAATATAAGATGTACCATTTGTATCACGTATTGCTAAGCATGTAATCAATTGAAAACGCAGAAAGCAGAGTTCTGGGCAGAAAGAAGATTCAAAACCGCAATTTGTTTAAAGATATCTTTTTCCAATCCCAAAATAGAAAACGGATAGTGATTAAATGAAAAATCCAGTGAGAAAAAAAAATCATTCTTTTCTACCGAATTAAGTATGTGAGTGTATAGTATTAAATACATTTACACCCCCTTTTTTGTGACGTTTTCTTTTACAAAAGACCAATTAATCTATTTTATTTTTTTATTTTCAAATTTGTGTTTGCTTGGATTGACACTTAGAACGTAACGTACAACAAAAAGTAACAAGCAAATAGTCACGATTCAGTTTTGGGATATTTTTTTGCTATGGATAACAAAAGACTTATTTTTAAAAACGTTTCAGTATTTTTCTTAAGGGCGTATGATACAGTTACAGGGGAGATAATGACTTTGCTACCGTAAATTGTTATTTTCGCGACGTCAAACTATGACTTATTGGGAAAAGATTCAGTTTTCAACTGATTTTTATCATTCAAACTTATCTAACTTGAAAACGAGTTCATGGACCCCTCTTTTAAAATGCCATTTGGTTTGATTACGTAAGAAGATTATGTGTGCCAATTTTCATGAAAACGTAAATAGTGCATTTTTTTTAATTTGATAAATATACAGCAAAAAATTACGTTTTTTTCTACATTCGTGAACATTTGATAAATATGAGTTATTTGAAAAACAAATTGCACAAATTTTAAGGACATTTATATAAAACAGAATTTACAGATAATTTAACAAAAAACAGCTTGTGTTTATCTTTTAAAACAAAAAAGTTATGTATTTCTGTCGAAAGGAAAAATACGTCCACAAATCCGAATTTTGAGCAAATATATAAAATTTGGACCTCATTTTACTCAAAAAGTAGCACATGAAGGTATATTTTTTATTACATATTTGATTTAATCAGGCAAAAATAGCCTATATGCAAATTGTCAGCAAAATTTAAATATGGGATCAAAACTGTATCGTATGCCCTTAAACATTTTTAAAAGGAAGCGTATTTGTAAAACAAAATTTATTCTTGAATATTAATATTGTGTCAAAATGTCTCCTTTTTATAATAATTGATAAAAAAAAGAAAAAAAAAAAAAAAATGAAGGCGAATTAATCATTTCCTAAACTTAAATACAATTTTCTAATAAAGATAAATACCTCAAGAACTTTCTCTCATATATTTAAACAATTGTAAAATAATTTATTTAAACTTTTGTACTGCTACTTTCTGTCCGTTTACCAATACTTAAGTTATTCCTTGTTAAGTGTTTTCATATCCATTGCTCATTATATATTCGAATACTTATAATGTGATAATTACTAGTCACAATTTCCCGGATGCTTTATTCCAATTTTCATATAAAACAATCATGTTACCCGTAGAACGGAGTTGATTACAACTTTAGGAATTTAGTACTTAAAATTTTCAACAACAAAATTCTACACCTTTTTCTCCGCTTAGAAGCCGCCATGCACCCCGTATCAAACATTGCCAACACCTCGCACATGCATGGCGTATTCACGATGTTGAGGGATTGGCAATATACAATCAAAGTTAGCAATATACATCAAGTAAGTAATTGGATGTTGAATGCCAGTAGATCTGAATTTGAAAATTGGTAAAT
>JAASAO010001756.1:0-62094 GCA_017311375.1 Mytilus coruscus
CTGATAGGGTCACCCATGCTGGACAGGTCGAAGGGTAGAGGCCAGACTAAAGTGATCCGAACATCGTACGAATGGCCCGATGTTTTAAATAAAATAGGCATTCCAACCCGTAGGCCGTGGGTTGCTACCCGTGTCGGTGGTTGACGAGATCCTAGCGGTTGAGAGCTGTAGCCAGACTCCTTACGGTCAGAAAATACCCGGACGGACGAGACTATAGTTCAATAAGCTGCTTTGGCTCCGATATCATCTAAACGGGAGGTCGGATGGACCCGGTCCGATCAATCGGCTGGTCATGTCGAGCCCTTCAGTTAATCCTCAACAATAAGCTTTCATATCACAATGTACTTTATACACAGGTATTTAAATCAAGCTATTTATATTTAGGATAACTGAAGAAGGCGATGGCTCATGGGTCAATCAAGTGGTACGCTTTCTATTTCGCTTGATGGATACGCTCTGCTTGAGTATACTATTCTTGGAACATCCGGTGCTTTCCGCAGTGGATCTTGGGTGCTAATTTTGGGGACGAGGTGCATTATACTTGCAGCTCGCTTTCAGCATTAGCGCTTGACCCCGGCTCGCCACGGAAACACAGCATCGCCCTTGTAGGCACTCCGAGGTGGGTGGATGACAAGGATAGTGAATCTTTCTCCTTTCATATGGCAAACAAAACCAAACTTCTCAATCAGCTTCAACAAAAAAAGAAAATGTGATGACTCTGCGCCCTGTCAGGAAGATGATAGTTGGCCCTGATTTATTGTAATAAAAGGAACAGATGAAAACCAGTTTCAAAAATATCTCCTTTTGTAATTCATAAACAAATTCAAAGCATTGCTGGTACAGTTAAAAAGTTTAAAAATGAGATCAGGAATTTGTTGGTTGAATGTTCCAACAAAAGTCAATCAACAAATTTGCTGACTATGACAAAATTACAGACTTTTCTGTTTCTGCCTCTCCTCACAATAGTTTGAACAGTTGCAAAGGAATCATTCGAGACAGAAGTCAATATCTAGGTGATCTTACCGTGGAAGAAATTAGTGATGAATTATCAAACCAAGGTGTATCTGATGTTGTTAGATTTCAAATTAAAAAGAATGGAAATATAACCAAATTAAATACGTATCTTTTGACCTTTAAAACTCCAACTCCTCCCTCATCTATTTCTTTAGGTTGCTTCGGAATCAGAGTTGACAGATTCATCCCTAACCCAATACGATGCTTCACCTGTCAAAAGTTTGGTCATGGAACCAAACAATGTCGTGGTACGCAGAGATGCTTCAAGTGTTCTGACGAAGGACACGAGGGAACAACCTGTAGCTCTGAATCCTCTAAATGTGTAAACTGTGGTGAATCCCATTTTTCATCATCTAGGGTCTGCCCTGTTTATCTTAAAGAAAAAAATATTATTAAAATTAAAACAGAAAGAAACATCAGTTACCCAGAGGCTAAACAGATAGCTTCTGTTTCGAATGATCCTCTAGTTTCGAACAAACCATCGTAAGCCAGCAAAGTTGGCCGCTCCTTCAGTCATGAGAATACACAAACTCGCATGACATGGCCAATTGATGCTGAAACTTTTACAATGCTGCCTGTTCAATTAGAAACTTCCGATAAATTAATTATTCCAAGAAAATCAAACCCTTCTAAAACCAGTACTCAGTCAACTCAATCTTCCTTACAGAGCTCAATGTCATCACCTTCTAAAAATGGAAAAAAGAAATCAAGTAAGTCAGATGCGGTTGTATCAGACAGTTGGGGCACTGGATCGGTCTGGGATCTTCCCGATAATTCAGTCGTCTTAAATAGTCACACTAGATCTGCGTCTAATAAAGCGTCTACTAGTTCGTCTTCTGCTTCTCGTACAAAGTCGACAAAGCTCCTTCTCCTCTTCGTTCTCCAGAACAGAAGGGCGTCTCCAAAACGCCAGCAAATGCATCCTCTCAGAAGTCTTCTGAAAGGAGGTCGCGGGGTAGAGGTCGAGGCGGAGTAACATCAGCTGCGTCTAAACACAGAGATCAAGGACTCTCCTCACAAAATAGATTTACCATACTGGATGACGAATCAGAAATGGACTGCGAAAGTGTTGTGCCACCCGAAAGATCACAATCTCAGGGTGATCGAAGTAAACATGCTGGCAAACTCGATAGCATTCGTCCTGTTATTCAAAAACCATGACAGATATCATTCAATGGAATTGCCGAGGTCTTAAAATTAATCTTCTTGAGTTAACGCTTCTAGTTCAGACTTTTATACCTATTGCATTTTGTCTTCAAGAAACTCATTTAAAAGAAAAGGATAATGTATCTTTAAAAGGATACAACATTTATAGCACATTTTCTAAGGATGACGAACGTGCTGCAGGCGGATCAACCATTTTTGTGAAGGACAACGTCATTCATAGCACAGTCCAACTCACCACAGATCTGCAGGCAGTTGCAATTCGTTTATCATTAAATAAAACAATTACATTATGTTCTATATATATTCCACCTAATTCAAATATAGATAAAGCTAAACTCAAAAACCTTACTGATCAGTTACCTTCACCTTTTATACTTATGGGAGACTTTAATGCCCACAATCCCTTGTGGGAAGCAAGTCTCATAATGACAAAGGTAAGATCATTGAAGACTTTGTCTCTCAAGAAGGGTTATGCATTTTCAATGATGGATCTAATACTTATCTTCACCCTGAAACGGGTCTTATTCTGCTATTGATATCACTATTTGCGACCCGTCTCTTCTTCTGGATTATTCATGGCGTGTCCATGATGATCTTTGTGAAGTGATCACTTCCAATAATACTTGAACATCTTTTCACTTCTGCTCAACAGAGAGTTCCACGTTGGAAACTGGACAAGGCGGACTGGCCCTTGTTTGAGAATCTCTGTCGAGCGGAACTTCAATCAAAGATGTTTGAGACTGTAGAAGATCCAATTTTAACTTTTAATACAGTTTTAACATCAATTGCTGACAGAACAATTCCTAAGACCTCGGCAAATCCAAAACATCCCAGCAAACCATGGTTTGATGATGCCTGTGATCAAGCCATAGATGACCGTAAACAATCTGAAAGACGATTCTATCAACATCCTACGTCGGAAAATTTAAGTAATTTCCGTATTTTTCGCGCTAAGGCACGACGGACTTGCAGGCAACCACGACGAACGTCTTGGAAAAATTTATCTCGGGAATAACATCTCGCACTCCGATGACAAAAGTATGGAACATGATACAAAAGATTAAAGGTAAAATTCTAAAGCCACGGTAAAACATTTGAAAGATGGCACTGATTTATTAACATCTGAAAAGATATTGCCAATAAGCTTGGTGAAACTTTTGCGAAATCTTCTTCTTCTAACAACTACAGGGAAGATTTTAAAAAGTTAAGTAGCAAAAAGAAAAATAAAGTTGAATTTTAAATCGAAAATGGTGAAAATTATAATAAACTCTTTCTCTGGAAGAACTTAAGACATCTCTGTCCAAGGCCCATGATACAGCTTGTGGACCAGATAATATTCACTACCAACTTTTGAAACACTTGCCAGATTCCTCGCTTGAAGCTCTTTTGCAACTCATGAATAACATCTGGGAATCTGGTGACTTACCATCAATCTGGAAGCTTGCAACCGTCGTGCCTATTCCAAAACCAAGTAAAGATCACACGGATCCTATTAACTATCGACCAATTGCTCTTACCAGTTGTGTCTGTAAAACATTAGAACGGATGGTCAATGATCGCCTTGTTTGGTTCCTGGAAACAAATGGGCTTTAGCCAATATCCAGTGTGGATTCCGACAAGGCCGCAGTACTCTTGATCATCTAGTTCGATTCGAGTCATTTATCCGTAATGGTTTTGCGAAAAATGAACACGTGGTGTCAGTCTTTTCGATCTTGAAAAGGCATATGACACCACATGGAAGTATGGTATTTTAAAAGATCTTTTGATATGGGGTTGAAAGGCAATATGCCAAATTTTATTTCAAATTTTCTGTCTAACAGACAATTTAATGTTAGAGTAAATTCAACCATGTCTGATCTGTATGATCAAGAGATGGGTGTCCCTCAGGGAGTATTTTATCTGTTACATTATTTAGTCTTAAAATTAATAGCCTTGTTGAAGTTGTGAAAAGTAATATTGAAGGTTCATTGTATGTTGATGATTTTTAATCTGTTACAGAGGCAAAATATGAATAACATTGAAAGACAATTACAATTATGTCTTGGAAGAATTGAAAATGGGCTTCGGAAAATGGTTTTAAATTTTCTACTTCAAAAACGGTTGGGATGCATTTTTGTAACAAAAGGAAACTGCATCTTGATCCAGAACTCACTTTGTGTGGAAACCCAATTAAAATGGTTGATGAAACCAAATTTCTTGGGCTAGTTTTTGATAAAAGTTAACCTTTCTACCCCATATCAAAATGTTAAAATCGAGATGCTTAAAAGCATTAGATATTTTAAAGGTTGTTGGCAGCACTGACTGGGTGCTGATCGCAACATTTTACTTAGTTTATACAGATCTATAATTAGATCTAAACTAGATTATGGTTCAATAGTGTACGGCTCTGCAAGGAAGTCCTACATACAGATTCTCGATGCTGTGCATCACCAGGGTTTGCGTTTATGTCTTGGCGCCTTTAAAACCTCACCAGTTGAGAGTCTGTATGTGAGGCTGACGAGCACTCACTCCAACAGACGCTTGAAGCTTGGACTTCAATACGCTGTCAAGCTTAAAGCATATCCAGAAAATCCTGCCTACAACTGTGTTTTTAATCCAATTTATGAAGATATATATGCAAAACATGAAAATAAAATTCCTCCATTAGGCATCCGTTTAAAACCACACTTAACCACATTTGATTTAAAATCTGTTGCACAAGTTGAAACTTGCAAATGCCCTCCATGGGAACTTCCAAAACCGAAAATGATATTTGACCTCCGTAAATACAAAAAACGAAACAAACCCTCTTATAATTCAACAACATTTTGCTGAAATTAAGTCAAATTATTCAGATTTTCAACTGTTTATACAGATGGATCGAAGGATGGTAACCGAGTTGCATCTGCTGCTGTCTTTGGAGACAGAGCTGCGACTCTCCGTTTGTCATCTGCCGCATCCATATTTACTGCTGAAGCAAAGGCAATAATTTTAGCTTTAAAATTTATTGCTACTTCAGACAAATCTAAATTTATAATATGTTCTGATTCACTTTCATGCTTACAAGCTATACAACATACTAAAATTAAAACCCAATAATTCTCAAGATTTTATATGTAATGAGGAATTTAAAATTCTTCATAAAGAAATAATTTTCTATGGGTTCCGAGTCATGTTGGAATCCATGGAAACACGGTTGTAGACGAAGAAGCAAAAATGCCCTGGATGATCCCTTATCTAACTGTGATATACCTTATACCGATTTTAGATCTAATATTAGAGAATATGTTTTAATATATTAGAAAATGAATGGAGTAAAAGGTTGATAATAAATTACATGAAATTAAACCTAAATTAGGTAAACCTTTAATACTTTTATGTGCAGAAAAGATCAGTGTGTTATTTCTAGATGCCGTATTGGTCATTCTAGAATAACACATGAATATCTTCTGAAAATGAAGAAGAACCACAATGTATACCTTGCAACTGCAAGTATACTATTAAACATGTTTTAATCAATTGTATTGACTTTGCTGATATTCGTAAGAAGCATTTCAATGTCAATAATATGTATGATTTATTTGATAGTGTTCCAATTACAAATATTGTTTCATTTTAAAAGAAGTTGGAATATATCATAAAATATAAAAATGCTGTATGAATTGAAAATGATTTTAATTTTATCACCTTAAATTAGTGTTGTTTTTATTTGTAAATAAACAATCTTGCTTTAGACTTGAGTTTTAGTATATTGAAGGACCTTTTGTCCGATTTTAAAGATATACTTTAAATTGTTAAATGTTCGAATTAGCTCTCGCCGCGATATAGCCTTTTTGCGCTAAGGCGGCGTAAAGCAAACACCAATCAATCAATCTTTACACGAGGCATCGGATTTAACGTTCCCATTCTGATCGGACGTGGCTGCAAACTTGTACATCCCGTACAGCCAAACGGACGCCCCACTTTGACGAGGGTTTTACCGCCGGTCGGAGGAAGACCAATGGTGACCATACTTCTATTCCCCAGTCACCCTTGGGGGGATGCTCAGTCGACGTACTGCTCGCAAAATCCAAGTGAAAGTAAGAAGAAAGGATAGAAAATAGGACAATTAGGCCTATACGGATCCTGTATTGTATTGTAAGTGCATCATTTTCTAAATTAAACGACATCCACCTTTAACTCAGGTACTGAACTGTCCAAAAATGAAATGGTCGTTGAACGTGTCAAAGTTATCCTCCTCCTTTAATATGTAAACACAGGCATTCAACGTTCGTTCCTCCCCTCTTTAAAGAAAATAGAATTAAACGCATTAACCGTGTCCAAATCCTTACTGTGTCCACCTTATTACTCTGTCCACACTCTTTGTTTCAACACTTGTCCAATTGTACCGCGATTTCGCAGGCATCTTCTATAATGTTAACTGATTATTGATATATCATGATGCACTTTATTCAGACCCTTCAAAATCATATTAGGGTGATTTATGTACCAAGAGGACCATTAAAATTATCATTCTAAATAAATTTCTTTTTTAATTTTGTAGACTTGGGTATGCTGTTTTCCTTTTAGAACTTTTATTAAAACAGAACAAAGATAGAAATCTGCACATTTCATATGTTGGAAGCGTAGGTTTTGCCCACGGTGTTACAAAAGGATTGAACTGTGAATGGATAGGCGACGACTGGTGAAATGGCTGGTCGTTATCACAGTCGTCGGGTTTTTGACTTTTTTTCTGAAAGGTGACGCTGTCGTCGTGATGATTAGAAAAGATGTCTATATCCAAACCTTCTAAAGAGGAGTCTAGTTTGTTGTGGATCTGTTGTTTATAGTTGTCAGGTGTCTTTCCTTGTTTAGCTGTTGTCTTGTTGCTAAACATGATCCTCTACCATTATATTGTGTTGGTATTTTCGATGTTTTTATAACCCGACAATTGTAAAGCTCTATGGCACAATCTAAGGGGAGGCTCACTGTAGAAGGCCGGAAACAACAACAGGAAAGAAAACCAAACTAGAATATCAAGAAACTCGCTATTATTTTTAATAAAGAAATAATTACAATATATTATTAATTACAATATAATATCAAAGTACAAAGTTTGAATGTCAAAATAAGTTGAAAACAATAATAAAATACTACAAACAATTCAAACTAAATATCAAATAATAACAATAATAATTACCCACCCGGCACGCAACGTCATTTCAACGTTGAAATGTGGTTGATATTTTGTCATGACGTTGCTTCAACGTTGTTTCAACGTTGTAACAGCAACGTCGAAGTTATGTTGCAGAAAGTATGTTGTTTCAACGTTGAATTTTAGTTGAATTTTTAATGTTGAAGTTCAGTTGAAGTAAATATGTTGTTTTAACGTTTAATGTTGGTTGATATGTCGACGAGGGAAGTTCGTCGAGAAAAAAGATGTAAAAAAATATTCACCATCAGTTTTAAAGAGGAATCATCATAGTTGTACATCGTTTGTTGTTGTATCAACAAAACTTCACAAATAAGGATTTTGCTATTTAAATTGTTATCAATTTTGCCTTTTAATTTTTTTGTACAATTTCTAGTAAAATCAGGAATTTTCCAAAGAAATATAATAAAAGCTCAAACCGACGTCTAACCGGGTCGTTTATTAAAATCATAAAAGTATACAAAAATATAAATTATCAATCGTCGAAATATGCTACTAACTAATTTGTTATTATCCGGAAATATTTTAATCACAGATAAGACACAACATGTGAAAGTGCGGCATCTACACAACAGATACACGAGGATTGGCACTCCCAATAATCTATTGATAATATTATCACGTGACATGATCTGATTAATGTATAACCGCACGTGTGTGACCGCCTTTTTCAAACGCGGCAGCGATCATGAAGTGTGATACAAACACAGTAGATTGTACAATTTTCCTGGACAATTTTTAGGACCGTTTCCAGGAAAGAATAATTCATAGAAATGTAAGTGATTCCTTAATTATTATCCGTTGCTGTATTAATCGTCTTTCAATGCTTGTGTGATGTTAACAATGAGAGATTATAAATCACATACACGTTATATTCTGAAAATCTCGCCATATTGAATGTTGTAGAGATTTCATTTCTGACCAGTGTGTCCATTGTCTTTTTGTTGTACGTTCCAAACCTATGACTGCACTTCTATATAAATATGTACTATAATCTGGAAACAGCATACTCAGCCTACATGAATCTACATACAGTTTATTTTAGTTCTTTACTGCTGGTTTGTTAAAGACGAGGAACTTTTGGCAAGTAAGATTATCATATCTCCCCCTTTTTTATCTAAAATTTTAATCCGTCATCCATTATCACATTTTTTTAATTATTGTCGACTATGCTCTGAAATTGTTAATGATTTCTTTTTATTCTTCAATCGAATTTTTCAAATTTAAAATATTGCTTGGCGATGATCGATGTTATTCTTATTTTTTGCACAGATATTAGGGACAGAACAGTAACCTAAAGAGTTTTAGAGAAAAAGGATTTAAGTATAGAGGCAAGGATTTGTATAGTAATACTATACACATCGTTGATAGAGGTAGTAGCTGTCAAGGTATGTGTTTATTTTTAATTCTTAACATTTTTTATTATCAATAATCAGTATGTATGTTAGATTGCATGTGTTGTTTGTGTGGATACTGTATGCACTTTGTGATTTGTATTGATTTATAAGCTCTATATGGGCCCTTTAATTAGGAATATTATTAAAGACATTTTATTTGATTTGATTTGTATTTATATTTTTTTAATGCGTATCAAATTTAAAACATAACCTCTGCAATCATTAAGACCGGTGTCATTGTAACAATAGATCCTGGTGTCGGAAATGTTTGGCATTGTTACAATAGATCCTGGTTCTCGAGATGGTTGGCGTTGTTACAATAGATCCTGGTGCTGGAAATAGGTGGCATTTTAAAAATTGATCCTGGTGCTCGAGATAGGTGGCATTTTATGAATAGATTCTGGTGCTCGAAATAGTCGGCTTTTGTACAATAGATCCTGGTGCTCGAGATTGGTGGCATTATTACAATAGATCCTGGTGCTCGAGATGGGTGGCATTGTTGCAGTAGATTCTGGTGCTCGAGATTGGTGGCATTGTTACAATAGATCCTGGTGCTCGAGATAGGTGGCATTTGTACAATAGATCCTGGTGCTCGAGATAGGTGGCATTTTAACAATAGATCCTGGTGCTCGAGATGGGTGGCATTGTTACAATAGATCCTGGTGCTCGAGATGGGTGGCATTGTTACAATAGATCCTGGTGCTCAAGATGGGTGGCATTGTTACAATAGATCCTGGTGCTCAAAATAGGTGGCATTTGTACAATAGATCCTGATGCTCGAGATATGTGGCATTTTAACAATAGATCCTGGTGCTTCAGATGAGTGGCATTAATACAATAGATCCTGGTGCTCGAGATTGGTGGCATTGTTACAATAGATCCTGGTTCTCGAGATGGGTGGCATTGTTACAATAGATCCTGGTGCTCGAGATAGGTGGCATTTTAACAATAGATCCTGGTGCTCGAGATTGGTGGCATTGTAACAATAGATCCTGGTGCTCGAAATAGGTGGCATTGCTACATTGTACATGTACAGGAGCGAAAAATGGTAAAAAAAAAGATCGGCTATTATGTAAACCAGTAAATTATAAAAAAAACTGGCCGTTATAACATTTTATTTCCTGCCTTTGACGTTCTACGTAATTGTTAACTCATGTTTACAAAATATTATTTGTGTTTGTTTTTTTTTTCAGGAAGAGTAATGGATGCCTACACAAAAATAACAGAAGCTGAATTAAAGAAGGATTGTGCACCAGAAATGGTTGGAGGAGTTTAGAGACTACAATTCTTTTTCACGAAAATATTAAAATGAATTAAGAGATTGTTTGTATTCATTTACCAGATCACCTTGTGGCTATATGAGCTTTTGTTATAACTTGACATCTGTTGTACTGTTTTTTTCTTCAAATCTTGCTGTTGTCCTCTGTAGTGTCATGTGGCTTCAAAATCTTTTGTTGTTACTAACTAATATAGATATAAGAAGATGTGGTATGATTGGCAATGAGACAAATATCCACCAGAGTCTAATTGACGTGGAGGTCACTAAACGGACTTCAACAATAAGCAAACACCACAACGTATACTAGTAATCCGCGATAGAAGACCCGGACATAATAATCCAACAATTCAAACGAGAAAAAACAACCGCCTTATTTTGTAACGACAAACACATATGACAGATGAACTAACAAGAAGCAACGAAATGCTTATTTCAACATGAAACAATGTTGTTGCAATATTAGGGTGCCGTTGTTTCAATGTTAAGTTTCAACCTATATGCAATCAAAAATCAACGTTGATGCAATGTTGAAAGTATAACGTTGTTTCAACGTCAGATATTCAACGTTGTGTCAACTTTCAAAACCAACTGTTAATTCAACGTCTTTTCAACGTTTCAAATCAACGTTGATTCAACGTTGTTTCAACGTTGAAATGCCGGCTGGGTACTGTTAAATTCAACCTTTGAATTAAAATATTAGTTACTTATAAACTTGTTTTTCCAAAATAAAATTAAAAGAAAAATAATTTAAAATCTAAATTTTTTCAAAATCAAGAGATTCACCTAGAATATCAAGAAACTCGCTATTAATATTATAGCGGCTTGATCAGTTTATATACTAATTTCTGAATGTCCTAGTAACCATTAACTGACTGCAACAAGCAACAGAATTTATGCTTTATAAGTTATAAATAAAGTTGCTGACTAAGGTTGACCGCTGTTTAACTTCTAAGACCTTATGTTAAACTCTGCCAGACATACAATCGGAGGTCAGTCTGGCCTCAGATGAAGTTATATTGAACAGATAAGTTCAATAGTTTATGAGAGTACTTATCTGACACATTTGAAACATCCTACACCTCTCAAAGTATAGAACAGTTAAACAATAATTTTATATAAAATATTTTACACAGTAGATCTTACATACATTAACTAATAAACTGCATGAAATAAAATAAATTGCATTTTTCTATTACAATATTAACACTAACATGTTTTACTTCAGAGCGTCTTTTCATGTACTTGCCTTGTCTGCATTGAGATTTAAAGTGGTTATATCTTCCACAAGAAACCCCAAGGGTGACTGGGGAATAGAAGTATGGTCACCATTGGTCTTCCTCCGACCGGCAGTAAACCCTTGCTAAAGTGGGGCGTCCGTTTGGCTGTGCGGGATGTACAAATATGCAGCCACGTCCGGTCAGAATGGGGACGTTAAATCCGATGCCTCGTGTAAAGAGAGTGCCACGCTCTTTGCACGTTAAGAACCCTTGCAACAACTCTTTGAGGGGTCCGTAGGTGACCTGTTGCAAGGCTAAATTTCTGTCCCTTTCAATATTCCCATATTTCCTGTGGCAGTCTAAATTTCTGCGACCTTAATCCCGGACGACCCCATTACAGAACCTACCTATTGTATTTATTGTTAATTTGTTCTCGTCCTAAATATGCATGAAATATTTGCCACTGGACGTTAAGCAACCAACAATCAATCAATCAATCTTCCACAAGAATCGCATTTTTGCCATATGCGGGCACTTTCCTTTCTCACATTGCCTTCCACAATAATCACAATTGATTGCTTTCTTAGGAAATTTCTTAATGTCTGATTGTTTATCATGCTTGTTTTGCCTACGCTTATGAAATTTAGCAGTTTTGTGTCTTACCGCTTTAATGTCTGTGCTTTCATTTATCCCGTTAGATCCTGCCATTGTTTGTAGTTTTTTCGTTGTTGACTCGAATGAGCGACACAAGTCTATACTTTTTTGTAACGTCAGTCCATCCTCTTGAAGTAAGCGCTTACGCGAAGTGTTGTCTCCTACACCACACACGATCCTGTCCATTGCATCTGATCCGACGCAAGTTAAAAGTGTTGCTGTGCGTAAATTTGCATCTTTGTCTGATAGTCCTGACGCAATCTCTTAGTTGTCCCATGTTCTTTTGAATTTTCTCCAATTCGTCGCAATATTTCCATCAAGATCAAGTTTTTGAGGAAATGGAATTATAGATGGGACGGCGGCAGCCATGTTTATTTGTGGTTCTTCAAGTTCATGTGCAATTTCTTCTCCGATGTCTGTGTCGCTTTCTCCACTTTCCGTGGACATTAGTTCCTTTGTCAAAGTTAATTTTTATCCGTCATCTGACACCATATTTAGGTATTTGGCTGCAGGCATAAAAATGGATATAATCCAAGTAGACTAATAACTATTTAATGGCGACTGGCAATACACAGTATACAATGCATGTCTTATCATAGCACGTGTATCTCATTAACATAATGAGGTCGTGGTACTATAGTATAAATAGATAAGGTATTTATAGCCAATACTGTTACACATATAAGAATAACAAAGGCCAGAGGCTCCTGACTTGTGACATGCGCAAAAATGCGGCGGGGTTAAACATGTTTTGAGACATCTCAACCCTACCTCTATATCCAATGTAGAAAGAAACACACAGCAATACGCACAGTACAGCTCAGTTTTAAAGAAGTCAGAGTCCGATGTCAGAATAGGTTACAAAAGAAATCAAGCAAAATGACAATGGTACATGAATTAACAAAAGACTACTAGAAGTAACTGACATGCCAGCTCTAGACCTCAATTAAAGTGATTAAAGATCATGTTTTCATCTTATGAAAATCAAGCACAATCTCCCCGATTAGGGGTTTAGTATCATACCATCATAAAATGAAAATACAACAAAACCAGAATGTTTCTCTACTACACAAATGCCCCTTTCGCTCCATCATGTTCAGTGGATCGTGAAATTGAACTGTAAAGTGGAATTGAAATTAGAAATATTGATTGATTGATTGATTGTTGGTTGCTTAACGTCCAGTGGCAAATATTTCATGCATATTCAGGACGACAACAAATTAACAATAAATACAATAGGTAGGTTCTGTAATAGGGGCGTCCGGAATTAAGGTCGGAGAAATTTCGACTGCAACGGGAAATGAGGGTATATTGGATAGGAACAGAAATTTAGCCTTGCAACAGGTCACCTACGGACCCCTCAACGAGTTGTTGCAAGGGTTCTTAACGTGCAAAGAGCGTGGCGCTCCCTTTACACGAGGCATCGGATTTAACGTCCCCATTCTGACCGGACGTGGCTGCAAATTTGTACATCCCGCACAGCCAAACGGACGCCCCACTTTAGCAAGGGTTTTACTGCCGGTCGGAGGAAGACCAATGGTGACCATACTTCTATTCCCCAGTCACCCTTGGGGTATGAGTCCTGCGATCCTGTCCAACTAATATCTAAATCAATAAGTACAATTTTATATGCAGATGATGTAGTACTTCTGTCCACATCAAAGCAAGGACTCCAAAATTGTGTAAATAAATTGTCTGCCTTAAAATGACAGTTAATTTAAAGAAAACAAAAGTTTTAGTTTTTAACAAAGCTGGTAGGAAAAAAGATGTTAAAATAAAATATGAAAATGAATATATTAAAAATGTACACCCGTACAAATATTTAGGTGTGATATTTACAGCTTCTGGTACCTTTTCTGCTGCAAAACAAGAGTTATTAAACAAAGGAGGGAACGCTTTTTTTAAGTTAAGAAACATTTTTACACATGCCTCTCCTAATGCTAAAACATTATTACATATTTTCAATCATACCATAAGACCTGTCTTACTATATGGATCTGAAATTTGGGGCTATTTCCCTCCCAGTAAACACATAAATAACATAGAAAATTATATTGATAAAGAAATTAAAAACCTAGTTTTAGAGAAAGTTCAAACTAAACTTTGTAAATATACTCTAGGAGTCAGAGACAAATCTTCAAATGATGCATGCAGAGGAGAACTTGGCGGTTTCCCTATTATTTATTCAGTATTAATAAATCTTGTTAAATATTGGTGTCACATGGTAAAAAATGTAAATCTAAATTACTCTTATTATATTAGAGGCATATAATTTATCAAACAATATGATATTGTTAAAAAAAGACTCATGGTATGGGTGTATTCAAGAAATTCTTAAATACTTAAAATTAGAATCATTTCGTAAAAACTATGAGAAACTAAAAGCCAGTAATATTGTCAGGAAAGTTAAAGAAAACCTTATCTCTAAATTCATAAAAATATGGAAACTATATTAACTATATTAAATATTTAATGATGAAAGAAAAAAATCAAACTGTAATAACAAATTGAGAACCTATAGAAAATTTAATTTTGAATTTGAACCGTATCTAATGATTGGAAATAGGGAACAAAAACGGTTATTGTCTAAATTTCGTATAAGTGACCATTCATTGGAAATTGAAACAGGTAGATACTAAAGAGTTAGAGGCAAACACACGTATTTGTAAGTTATGCAACAATGCTTTAGAGGATGAATAACACTTCCTATTAAAATGTCCATCTCATGATGGGAAGCGTTACCATTACTTAAATAAAATAAAATCCAAATATAAAAATTTTAATAATATGAATGATGAAAACCAATTCATCTGGTTATTGATGTATGAGGATAGGTACGTCATTGAGATCCTTCCGCAGCTGCTTACAGAACTATTTAAAACAAAACAAGAACTGATCAATAATATTCAATAATACAATAATAATGATAATATTATTCAGAACACATGGATTCATGACTAATTTGGTCTAGGTTGCAGTGTGTTACTTTCAAAATTTTACAATTATATCATTACATTATTATATTTTACTACATTCAATTTGTATTAAACCTCATATAATAACAATCATACTAATAATTAATAACCAATTATTTTGTTATTTTATTTAGTTCAAATATTATGTTGTATTGTATACTTTGTTTTGTAATTACAGTGATTATTCTGCTCAGCAATGGGCGCTGTGATTGGCACAATAAAATATCTTGTATCTTTTACAAAAATAAAACAATACATTATACACACCTGCCATAGTAACTAAATGATTATAGTCCCCTGCGTAACGCGTTGCGGGGGACATGGACATTAAATAAACAAAGTTATACTCTATGACAATAGTAAATTAATGTGGGCAATAAAACACCGATTTCAGATAAGAATTAAATTTCCAGGTTTTACTGGCAGCATTATAGTTTCCAAGTGGGTAAATATGTGGTGTCAAAGGCAACCAAGAGGCATCCTGTTTATGGACCAAGACCCAAACATCTAAGAAGACAGCAAAATTCAAATGCAGTGGCCGAATAACTTACAAGACGTGTATTTCCTAAATGGCAGAAACCAAGAAGTGAAACTTACTCACATGAAATATTATCTGGCAAATATCAAATGTGAAGCAGGAATATTCTCATCTTTAGACGAGTTTAGTACAAAAGGAGTTTCTTGGAAACCACATATATATTTGCTTACAAAGGTAGTACATCGAATTTACTTAGCATGGCTTAAGTTACTCGCCTTTTCACAAAATATCTGCTATCGGAAGTCATCTGACAGTTTTATCATTAATGAACCATAGGTAGACATTCTAAAATTGTCCTCCATCCAGGTTTGCAGGCGTTTCCAAAGAGCACATATTTAAAAATAGATACCAATGATAATGTATGCGTATGGTGAGCTAAAACGTTACCTGTTTTTGTTAATGGCATTGAGTTTGCCTGTTCCTTTAACATTTCTATTTATGCACTATTATGGTTGTCTGTTTCTGTCACCTTTTTAGAAACTTTCTTCTCTGCTTTTTTACTATTTACTGGCTTTGGAGATTTCTCTGAAACTTATATTTATAATTAAATTTATGACAGTGGAAAAATTATATTACATTTGTTGGATAGAGTATATCAGACAGGCTGAAAGATTTAAAGAAACATCTTTTGGATGAAATTTATGTCAGTCCGTTTCAATTTTCGAAATGATTGTTCATTAATTATACAAAAAAGAACTTCATGTGAGAGCCCATACAATTAGAATTTGTGGATAGACACATGGACAACGGCATTTCTATGTCTCCATCAATGCGTCATGCGCATGACAAAAATTTGGTTAACATTATTTCTTAATCTCTATTGATTGATTGATTGTTGGTTGCTTAACGTCCAGTGGCAAATATTTCATGCATATTCAGGACGAGAACAAATTAACAATAAATACAATAGGTAGGTTCTGTAATAGAGGCGTCCGGGATTAAGGTCGGAGAAATTTAAACTGCCATGAGAAATGAGGGTATATTGGATAGGGACAGAAATTTAGCCTTGCAACAAGTCACCAACGGACCCCTCAAGGAGTTGTTGCAAAGGTTCTTAACGTGCAAAGAGCATGGCACTCTCTTTACACGAGGCATCGGATCTAACGTCCCCATTCTGACCGGACGTGGCTGCAAATGTGTACATCCCGCACAGTCAAACGGACGCCCCACTTTGGCGAGGGTTTTGCCGCCGGTCGGAGGAAGACCAATGGTGACCATACTTCTATTCCCCAGTCACTCTTTGGGGGTTAAATCTCTATTGTGATATAAGTTATTTTAAACTCTAAGATATAGAATAGATATATAAATTAAACATTTATTAGAAATCATCAGACAATTTAAGCTATTAATAAAAAAAAAGGATTTAAGATTGTTTTATCTGAGAAACAAAGAATTGACCAGGAGGATAAAAACACGGCCGCAAGTTTCAGGGGGAAACCAATATTTTTTTATTGTATGGCCTTTTCATATTTGCATATGTTTCTCTACAATACAACAACAATGGTTGGAAATAAAAAGTCTAAATGTTAAAATGACCAGATTGAATGTCAAAATAAAACAATATAAGTACATTGATTGGAGATACACATAATCAATGTACTATGATGTACTTAACAATGGAACAGGGGGAATCTTAACAACTCCATCTGCAATTCTTTTAATATAATACTTTTTTCTTATACCCTCTTGGAGTCTTTAGGGCTACAAAATTCAGCAACCATCAGAGGAAACTGCCTCTAACTTTTAATATAATACTTTTTTCTTCTACCCTCTTGGAGTCTTTAGGTCTACAAAATTCAGCAACCATCAGAGGAAACTGCCTCTTATCTAGATGAATTGTGTTTTGCTTTGTTTCATTTTTTGTGATGTTTAAATATATTGAAGATCATGAAACATCTTTTTTATAGTTATGAAGAATGTGCATTAGGAAAAAAATAAATTACATAGCATCGGTTCTTTCTATATCAAAACTTGAGTGTTTTTAATTTTTAATTGTTTCAAGACACAAATTGTCATTTGTACAAAAGTAGTTATAATTGCAGATTTTTATTGTCGAGCTTGCGACTTTTGTCGCAGAAAGCTCGACATAGGGATAGTGATCCGGCGGCGGCGGCGTTAACTAACTTCTTAAAAGCTAAATATTACAGAAGGTAGAAGACCTGGATGCTTCATACTTTGTTTCTATAGATGCCTTATGATATGAAGTTTCCGTCTGTCATATGTCCATTGTCCTTGACTTCATTTTCATAGTTCAGTGACTACTTGAAAAAAGGTTTAGATTGTTTGTAATGTTTATTTCTCTCTTATTATGAGTAATAGGATAACTATATTTGGTATGTGCCTACCTTGCAAGGTCCTCATGCCTGTCAGACTGTTTTCACTTGACCTCGACCTCATTTCATGGATCAGTGAACAAGGTTAAGTTTTCGTGGTCAAGTCCATATCTCAGATATATACTATAAGAGATTTACAATAACTACCCGACTCCGAGTCAGAGTACGAGTACGACTACAAATCATACAGGTAAACTATAGGGGTGATCTCAAAATAATTTGTACACTAATTAATTTTACCGTGTTAAATCTTTGCGTTGCAATGTGCTAGGACAAAACCATTCATCAAATTGATTTTTTTTACTGAAGGGTTGAAGAAAACGCTTTTTCATTCTCTCTATATAACAGATTTTTTTTCAGATTTTCTAATACTTTCACAACAGTCTTTCGCTCTTGTTATCTGATCACTTCTGTATGTTCTCTATTCTACTGATGAATTATCTAAAGGGAACTGAATAATACTATTGTTCATTTTGTTTGTATTTCTTTTTTTATTAAGCAACATTTTTTCCAATTGTATATAGTCTTGGAGGATAGGATAAATATTTTCAATTGAATGATTGCAAATTGTTTCAACTCGTTTTTGATCAGAAAACTTGTTTGTTTTTTTTTTTTTTTTTTTATAGCTGCGAGTGAATTGTAATGCATACTTTTGTTCGCATTTATTTTGATGAGAAAAAAAAATCATTAGTTACATGAATGATTATGAATATTGAAACAGCATTGACCTTCTTAGTCATTCCAATCATTCTCCCTGTCAAGTTAGCTTGCAATTGTTTGTCTGATTTAAGAAGTGTACAAAAACAAGTCTGATAAAGAACTAAACGACGCTTATTTTTTTCCAAATAGACAAATCTACAAGATCTTTAACTTTTCAGCCTTTCAGCAATTGAAAGAGTGTTCTATATTAGCTTTTCATCTAACAATTTTAAAAAGAAAACATAAAATTGAGAACAATGGATACAAACGGTGACTGACGCAAAATAATGACTAACTTCATCCGGTAAGTAGATCAAAATGAAATAGAAAAAGAAGAAAGAATCAAAACGACGGGCTGAGTAGTGTGTGGGATGAACATTGATGGGATATGGAGGTGGATGTGGCTTCAGGGGGGAAATATTTTATTTGATAATATATAGCCATGTATTTTTTTTTTAATTTTATTTCTGGAACTGTGCATTAAAAGGGAATACGTTTTAGTTTTCTCGTTTGGATTGTTTTACATATGCCATTTCGGGATCCTTTATGGCTAACTATGCTGTATGGTTTTTGCTCATTGTTGAAGTCCATACGCAAACCTATACATTTTGTAGTTTTAAACTAAGTCATTTGGTATCTGGTGGGAAGTTGTCTTATTGGAAATCATATCACTTCTTATTTTTAAATTATTCTTTGTTTTACGATTGTTTGACTTTTCGTATTTTGTTCTTCCTAAAACAAGAACAACTAAATACAAATAAACGATGTACAATCCAAAATCATGCTTTAAAGGAGCAATGATAGATAAATAAATAAGACTTGTTGTTTTCATAGATTATGTTGTTTTACTTATTTGCGCAACGACAACATTGAACCATAACAGTTTCATCACTTTCAGATGAATCTACATTCACACCTCTGCTTTTGAACAGACAGACTTATAACAGAATACCGAGTTTCCGTTGAACACGTTATTGGCGAGTTGAACTGCTATAAGTTCATGAGAACTCTTTGTAGGCATCCTTGTCACAAACTAAAAGCCATTGTTGAAGTTTGTGGGAGTTTGGTAAATCGCCGAAAACAACTTTTCAATTAGTATAAAATTATAAAAGCACAATGTTTACAATTTTATATTGTTTTGAGATAGCCCCCATCATTTAAACTGTCTTACTATGACTCGTAGTCGGACTCGGGTCGGAGTCAGACAGTTATTGTAAATCTCTATTAGCAATAGGTCTACTATATTTGGTGCATGGAATGATTGTAAGATGTACATGTCCAACTGGCAGGTTTCATCTGACCTTGACCTCATTTTCATGGTTCAGTGGTTATAGTTTAGTTTTTGTGTTTTGGTTTGTTTTCTATTACAGTATGCAATAGGTTAACTATATTCGGTGTATGGAAATATTTTACGATGTAACAGTTTAAAGGACATTCATCAGAAGGTGTCTCACTTGGTGACCTTGAAAACTACTAAGTGAAAGAGTTGTTGGCTACGTGTTAGGAAGATTGATTGATTGTTGGTTGATTAACGTCAGGACGAGAACAAATCAACTATTAATGCCTAGGTAGATCATGTAATTGAGGCTGAGTGGGATAAGGTCGGGGAAATTTCGACTACCTCTGGAAAATGAAGGTATATTGGATAGGGACAAAAATTTGCCTTGCAACAGGCCCTATGGACCCATGAAAGAGTTGTTGTAAGGATTCTTGACGTGCATAGAGCGTGGCACTCTCTCTACACGAGGCATCAGATTTAACGTCCCCATTCTGACCGGACGTGGCTGCGTACTTGATACATCCCGCACAGCCAAAACGACGCCCCACCTTTGGGGGAAACTTTACCCGAAGTGACTGTCTTAAATTTAATAGCAACGTAGCTAGTTTTTATTTCTATTGGTAGTTTGCAATATATGAAATGAAATCATTATATTTCATTTACATTGATTGATTAATTGTTGGTTGCTTAACGTCCAGTGGCAAATATTTCATGCATATTCAGGACGAGAACAAATTAACAATAAATGCAATAGGTAGGTTCTGTAATAGAGGCGTCCGGGATTAAGGTCGGAGAAATTTAGACTGCCACGGGAAATGAGGGTATATTGGATAGGGATAGAAATTTAGCCTTGCAACAGGTCCCCTACGGACCCCTCAAAGAGTTGTTGCAAGGGTTCTTAACCTCGGATTTAACGTCCCCATTCTGACCGGACGTGGATGCGTACATCTCGCACAGCCAAACGGACGCCCCACTTTGGCGAGGGTTTTACTGCCGGTCGGAGGAGACCAATGGTGACCATACTTCTATTCCCCAGTCACCCTTGGGGGATTTCATTTAGACAATATTCCTTCATTATATTTATTGAACAGAAGTACTTTCACCATGGAATGGATGTTTTGCAGGCACTGTAAGAAGACAATGTACCGAACTATTTCCCTAATTATATGCACCGTTTTTGGAAGCACAGTCAATGGTTGTCCTACCTGATATAACTGCCGAAATAAGAATGTAGATTCTAACGACAGTCCCATCTAATATACCACATCAAACAAGAATTTTTGTGAGTATTTCAATTCAAAATTGTTACTTTTACTAAAACAGCATGTGAAGAAGGAGTTCAACATAGATATGGACAATGCAAATGTTGATATATTAATGAATTTGACATAGTGCCTTTTTTAAAGAAGAGAATGGGATCAACGAGATTTTGTGAAAATATACACGGCTAAAGCCAGTGGATGAGGTAACAGATTCATGTGACCATGGAAAGATATGTTTATTTTAAATATTATAAGTGTATTTATTATATTTTGTTTTAATATTAATCCTGTATAATTATGTTGATGGAATGAAAGGCTTTTTATATTCAATTGAAAGTATCAGTTTAATTTGAGCAAATTGGTGCAATTGGTACTGCTTAATGTAATTATGAGATATTTTCATCAAAATAAAAGTACTGAAGTACTGAACATCGGATGACCGCAAGTTCTGGTGTATGGTCTCAGAAAAAAAATTATATATTTATACCTAAAAGTTAGGTTAAGGTACATTGATATATTTTTTTCTGAGACAAGTTCCTGTGTGGATGATGAATAATTGACAGGGAATTCAATCTCACCGTTATAATTATTATATTGTAGTGATATAATCATTTGTTATCAGGATAATATGGTTTGGTGTTATATATTATATTAATATTTGTATAACAGTTATATATATATAGCAGATCATGTCGAAATATTCTTCCGCATGCGTTAACACAAATTTTCGGTATTCATGATTTGTTACAGTTATATATGTATATTTCTCACGACAAAACATTTTCATAACATTTATCTTATGTTCTTAAAAAATATTTTCATGAGTATTCATTGAAGAAATGAATTTATAACAAGCGATAAGGAATGTTATTTTGCATTCGATAATATCCGCGTATTTATTTATACGAAATACGTTCGGTTATCAGTCAAAAGCGCAAGGAAATTTCTGAGGCAACATAACACCGGTATGACTTCCCAAGGTCACATCCGATGTAAAATGGAAACAATTTGATTGCTCTATTAGTCAAGAGAAATACACCTGATCCTTGAAATTAACAATCAGCTCTCCGACATATGATGCGCTTTTCAAGAGACATTTGTCAAACGTGTCCAAGATTTCACAATATGTTAAGTCTTATTTTGTTTTTCATATTATGACTTTAGTATATAGTTTCCTATTTGATACTATTATTAAGTTTAATTATTTGATGACAACACAAAATGTCAGATTAATCGTGTTTATATTTGATAAATTATAATTAGTTATTGTAACTACTCTTAAAAATAATCCATCGAAAATTATATTAATAAAAAAATACATAATTCAAATATTGTACTTTAAAAATTAATATATCGAAAGTACCTCAGAAAACAACGTGTAAAACTTTAAAAAGATTTTGTATGCATGGTATTTTAAGAATGAACCCAATTCCAGAACGATTCAGTTTCAGGAGTAACGACACTGTGTCGCCTATACAATTGAAAAAAAAAAATTTTTGTTCTTATAATAATGTCAGAATATAGAAAGCTTTACAAAATTAACAAGAATAGTGTCTAAATTATTATTTCGAAGTTGTTATTCCCCCTTAATCTTAAAAATAAACAATTTGAACTTAACCGGAATATAAAGATTCACCATATGTACTGACCCCCAAGGGTGACTGGGGAATAGAAGTATGGTCACCATTGGTCTTCCTCCGACCGGCAGTAAAACCCTTGCTAAAGTGGGGCGTCCGTTTGGCTGTGCGGGATGTACAAATTTGCAGCCACGTCCGGTCAGAATGGGGACGTTAAATCCGATGCCTCGTGTAAAGAGAGTGCCACGCTCTTTGCACGTTAAGAACCCTTGCAACAACTCTTTGAGGGGTCCGTAGGTGACCTGTTGCAAGGCTAAATTTCTGTCCCTATCCAATATACCCTCATTTCCCGTGGCAGTCTAAATTTCTCCGGCCTCAATCCCAGACGCCTCTATTACAGAACCTACCTATTGTATTTATTGTTAATTTGTTCTCGTCCTGAATATGCATGAAATATTTGCCACTGGACGTTAAGCAACCAACAATCAATCATATGTACTGGTCTGATGATTTATGTCACGATATTTCATACGAAATGAAGATTGGCGGCATAGATTTAGTTCATAAGATTCACGAATAAACCTTTTCTTCATTGCAAGTAACGGGTAATTATCTTTTCAAGAAAGCGGCGGACAGATACGTTTTCGTATGTGAACTCCCTTATTTAATGTCATGGGGGAATCGACTATTTACTTTTGAAACTATGGAAGCTTATAATAGTCACGAGTTGATCAGTTCTCAGCTCAACTTGTTGACATAAATAAGTGGTAAAGTTGCATTATATCCAACCTTGTGAACTTGATAGTGTGTACTTGTTTAGTTATTTTCTAAACTTTCCGACTTTCAGAAAGTGTACTTGTTAACTTCTTCTGAACAAGTTGACTTTGACAAAGTGAACAAAAAGTATAGACTCGCCTTGTGTACATGGTCTTTGTTCACTTGTAACATACAACTAGTCTGAAAGTAGCATTGCAACACATCTTGTATACTTCATTTTGTGTACTTGTTTAGTTGTTTTCTAAACTTTCCGAAAGTGCACTTGTTAACTTCTTCTGAACAAGTTTATATCAACAAAGTGAACAAAATGTTTATTCTCATCTTGTGGTGTTGTTTTTGTTCACTTTCCTTGCTAAGAAGGTTTACTTGTCGAGTTGTTTCTCACCTTTCTCATTTACTGAAAGTATACTTGCATTGTTTGTATCTAACTAAGTATATTTTTTGTAGAATTCACATTGGTTTGAGCATGAATCCCATCCAGAATATGAAGCCGGCTACATATGCACTTTGATGCATAGGAAATATATATAATATATAAATGTCACTGAGTCACTCTTATAGCTGCAAATTGTGAAGCAGTGGATTAATTCATAATTTTGTGTTAGGTTATTTATTGTTTTGGAAATAACGAATAGTGCTTACAACATTATGCAATGATGGTGATGTGATGGTCAGATTAAATTGGACAAGAAGGAAATTGTGCATTGAACAAATAGCAAACTTATAATTTGTAAGGAAGACCACATTACTGGATGACTGTGAATACCTTGGATAATTATTCATTTGAAATAGTAATTTGGAATAATGAGAATTCATAGTTTCAGTAAATATTAATAGTGCATCATATCTGAATTCCATGAATACCTTGGATAATTATTCATTTAAAATAGCAATTTGGAATAATGAGAATTCATAGTTTCAGTGAATATTAATAGTGCATCATATCTGAATTCATGAATACCTTGGATAATATTCATTTAAAATAGCAATTTGGATAATGAGAATTCCTAGTTTCATTGAAATTTATAGTGCATCACATCTGAAGTTAATGATGACATTCCAATTGTTTGCTACCACCAGGGGGTGTTAAACGACGTTGACTACCCATGAGGGTCTCTCGCGGTTGTTTAGTGTCAAATGACTGCTTGCTGTACTTAAAGTCTGAATGTACATGTACATGTATATTAATTATAGTCTGAATTACTGTTCATAGTACTAGTGACAGGCATTTTAAACAGGTCAAGCATATTAAACAATACATTGTACATGTACTTCAAAGTATCATTTTAATTGCCTCGCCTGCGACAAAAGTTGAAGTATTCAAGAAATAAGTATTACAATCTGGCGGAGGCGACGGCGTAAAATGTATAAAGCTTTACATTTTAGAAGCTAAAAGACCTGGATTCTTCTTATCTTGTAATCAGATAGCTAATATGTTATGAAGTTTCCGTCTGTTTTATATATATATGTCCATTGAACTTGACCTCATTTTCATGGTTCAGTGACTGCTTGAAAGAAAAATTACTGTTTTTAGAACAGTGAAATACTCTCTTATAATGAGTAATTGGATAAATTAACTTTATTTGGTATACATGTATGGGTATCTTGCAAGTTCTACATGTCTGTCAGGTAGGGTTCACCTGACCTTGACTTCATTTCATGGATCAGTGATTAAGGTTATTTTAGTTACATTGTCAAGTCCGTTTCTCAGATACTATAAGCAGTAGATCAACTATATTTGGTGTATGGAATGATTGTAAGGTGTATATGTCTGACTGGCAGGTTTCATCAGACCTTGAGCTCAATGTCATGGTTCATTGAACAATGTTTAGTTTTTGTGGTTTGGTTAACTTCCAATGTTTCACAGATGCTATAAGCTATAGGATCACTATTTATGGCATATGAAATGATTGTAAGGTGTACATTTTTGATCGGCAGGTTTCATCTGACCGTGACCTCATTTTCATGGTTCATTGGACAATGTTTAGTTTTCATGGTTCATGTCATCTGACCGTGACCTCATTTTCATGGTTCATTGGACAATGTTTAGTTTTCATGGTTCATGTGGTTTGGATGTTTGGTCTATTTCTCAGATATATAAACCACTAAATTTGGGGTATGGAATGACCGTAAGGTGTACATCATCTGTCTAGCATGGTTAATTTGACTGTGACTTCATTTACATGGATTATTGATAATGTGAAGTTTATGTGATACTTGTAGTAAAACCTTCATAATACAGACTTTCCACAAAATTCAATTATACATGTAGGTAAAGCAGACGTGACATTTCAGCGTGTGCACGCTTGTTTATATCACCATTGATCATGTTGATTATAGCTGCTTTTTGTTAACAAAAGTCTGACAACTATTAATGATTACCATTCATTTGATGATATTGTAGTCATGTATAATGTAAAATAACCTGAATAACACGAATAAGGAGATGTGGTATGAACTTCGATGAGACAACAGTCAACCGTAGACCAAGTGATGTAATTGTTAGTAACTATACATTGTAGGTCACTGCACATCCTTCAACAATGAGCAAAGCCAATACCGCATAATGAGCAACCTATAAAAGGCCCAGCCATACATGTAACACAATGTAAAAATATTCAGACAAGAAACCCAACAGTTTGATTTATATACAAAAGCAACAAACATACAAATATGATTGATTGATCGATTGTTGGTTTCTTAACGTCTAGTGGCAAATATTTCATGCATATTCAGGACGAGAACAAATTAACAATAAATACAATAAGTAGGTTCTGTAATAGCGGCGTCCAGGATTAAGGTCGGAGAAATTTAGACTGCCATGGGAAATGAGGGTATATTGGATAGGGACAGAAATTTAGCCTTGCAACAGGTCACCTACGGACCCCTCAAAGAGTTGTTGCAAGGGTTCTTAACGTGCACAAAGCGTGGCACTCTCTTTACTCGAGGCATCGGATTTAACGTCCCCATTCTGACCGGACGTGGCTGCAAATTTGTACATCCCGCACAGCCAAACGAACGCCCCACTTTAGCAAGGGTTTTACTGCCGGTCGGAGGAAGACCAATGGTGACCATACTTCTATTCCCCAGTCACCCTTGGGGGTCATACAAATATGATAAACAGCAACAAACAAAAGCCACTACAAACATTGAAAAATAAGCCTGTGTCAGGGTGGTCCAACCCATCACATTAGCATAAAAGAAAAATATTCATAAAAAAATGATTGATACAAAAAGAATTGAGAACTGAAGAACCATATATGACTACCAACATTTTTAGAGGTCACCAGTTGGCGACAAAATTTAATAAAAATTAGGTCAGTTAATAAGGATATGAAACAGTAATTCCTTGATGATCATTTCTGATCGATGATGTCTCCCATTTTTATAGGCCTATTGATAACAAATGTATTATCAGATTATGGTTTACCAAGACCTTTATATCTGATCCAATATTTACAGGCTTCTGCCCTCATGCATGTTTTTCTACAGATCCATTTTATTTGCTTTTGAATAAATGCCTTCTAAATATCCCAATATATTTTTGCAACAATTTCAATATACACAATTAGCATGACAAGGGCGTACATGTATTATGTGCTATTAGTGAGCTGCTTGTTTTAATTTTATTTAAGGGTGGAAGCATATTTTTTGGGTTTTAATTTGCTATAATTTGAAAACTTTTAGCAAAAAAAAAATAATAACCAGAAATAGAATAAAATGATATAGAAAGTGGTTTCAAGAGGGAGGATGATAATTGGAATTTCCTTTTTGTTGCTGTACAATTAGAATTAAACTATCTTGCTTATCCAAGGTTAATTCACAATGTTACAACTATGTTTGTACATTATACATATAGCATGGTGTGAAAAGCTTATGAAATATAAATAGGCTAAAACATGATTATAAAACGGGTGATATGAGTAAACTGCTATGATGAGACATCAACCCAACAACAAAAAAAAAACATTATCTAGAGGTCAACACATATATATTTATATATATATATAGCTTTCAACAAAAAACAAAAAGAGTGACACAGTCATGAACATTTTAACTAGTGAATTTTTTTTAATAAGATCATAATAAATAAAATGATGTGGTCCTTGTTTGCAAATAAGACAATTTTCCACCCGAGACCCATCATGCCCAATGGAATAGCAACTCAACTGGCAAATTTGATGAGGTCAGAATATTTATTTCAAACATATAGGCGGCCAGATCATATATTTTCACTCAGACCAGGGCCAGAATACTTATTTTCAGTCCATCCTTATATTAACACAAAAACAACACTCCTCCCCCTCAGAATCAACTTTTAACCCTAAACATGCTAACGTAAATGAACTTTTGTGATACAGACCACCTTTTGTAGGATCCACATACAACTTTAAACAATTAGAGCACCCCTCAGAATCAACTTTTAACCCTAAACATGCTAACGTAAATGAACTTTTGTGATACAGACCACCTTTTGTAGGATCCACATACAACTTTCAACACTTAGAGCAGTTAAAATGAAGACTAGAATTATCATTCTATAGATATGCAAATGTCAGTACTGTCAATGGTGGATTCAGGGTCTAGGCAAAGAGGGATGTTAGTATCCAAAATGGTGAAATTTCTGTTGAGCGTAGTGAGTCAAAAATTTTTGGAAGATTTCATAAATGAATATATTTATGTCTAAGGCACACCTAAATAAGTTCTGCTGGTAATACTGTTTCCATCACTGATTGAAGATTTATATTATCAGAATAATAAACCCATTTGCCTGATTTATATGACCATTTTAAAATTTCCAACACAAGATAAAATTGTTCGTTTTCCATCTACAGGTTGAGTAATATATCAATATCAGACAGGCATTTATGTGATTAAGTAAATGTTTTGGGTAAACGTCAGTATGACATCAACTTAACTGAGACGACAAAAATCACAAAAAAGACTTCTTGAGGTCAGCATTGTTGTAGACCTGAAGATATAAAGGTAGTCTAACTAGTTGAGTTAGGGAAGATCTTCTTTGGCTCAATTGGTTAGAGCGCTGCCTTTAGATCCCGAGATTGAGGGTTCGAATCCCGCTGGTACCATCCATGGATATTCACAACAGCATGTAGAATTCAACAAGACCGGATTCTAAAGAATTAATACAACAAGCTCTAAACGGTGGTGTGAATAAATGAAAGAAGATTTGATATCCTTGTCTGAAACAATGCAAGTCTTAGCTTCTTGTTTGGAAAAGTTTTACTTTCACTGACACGAGTTATTGTGTCGGTCTTATACAGTATGTCCATCCATTTATAAATACATTTTTACAAAATATGTATTATAAATTGGTTGAGAAAATCCGGTGAAAATATAAATTAACTCGGAGTCATAATAACTTTGCCTCAATAATGCCATGTGGAGTGCTATTTATTAAGACACTTGAACTTCAAAATAGACCACTCTGTACAATAAAAAGTAACTAAACTATTCAAAAATAAACATGATAAAATACGGTAAATAAAATAAATTGAATTAAAATAGATTTAAGAATCTTTTTGTTTTTCCATAGCTGCAAAACATGCGTTAAATGTTCATAGCATTGAATTTTTTTTTATATATATCAAAATGGTTTATACGGCAATATTTATAATTTTGTAATAAAAAAAAAATGTGGTCCCAAATAAAAGCTTTAAAAACAGTCTCGTGTGAAATTGCAGGTATCTAGTGCTGGTTCAGAATTTTTTTCGAAGAGATGAGAGGCAAGGGAGTGTATAAAAATAAGTAAATAAATTTAAAAAAATTAACAAATTAGCGGCGAATACCAAGAAGTTCAGTGGCAAATATTTCAATATACTATTTTTTTTTGTACAATCAATTTCTATTTAAATCACTGTATTAAATGGGTGTGACAGTTGTGTCCTTTTTGTAACAACCTTCTTACATTGTACACGGTGAAATTGTTTTACAAATGTATAACCTATTCCGGACTGTCAGAAATTTTGTATCCGTGACTTTCAAGTCTTGATGACTGTATCAATGTTTGGAAGTTGCGACACTCATAAATTAGCTATGACTATGGTTGTAGCAAACATATTTTAACTGTAACAACCTTCTCGGCGTTTAAACAGTTTATTTATGACTGTTTCAACGTTTTTCACGTTGGGACAGTTATTGAATAACTGTTACAATTTTCAAATAGTTGCAGCAGTCGTATTATAACTGTGACAACCTTTTCGGCGTTTAGACAGTTTATCTATGACTGTTGCAACGTTTTTCGAGTTGGGACAGTTGTAAATCAACTGCTACAACTTTGAAATAGTTGTATCAGTCCTATGATGACGGTGACAACTATTTTTAGCATTGTTGCAGTTGATTTATGTTGGAGACAAACATTTTTAAAGTTGGAACAGTTACAAAATAACCGCAACAGTGAAATTTAACAACTGTTACAAGTTTGACAAATATTATCAGTCGTAGAACGACTGTTACTGGTATGGACAGTTGTTTTTTCGTCCAGTAGTGATGGTTTTCCCTTTTGTTCCATCTGGAACAGGTGCTTTTATGTTAAATGTGGGTTTTTGTCTTGGTAGTAATAGTAGTACTTAGCATAGTTTAATTGAAAATTCAAGGGGAAATTAATGAACTGGCAGTTATAGAGATATCTATGTATATATATATTGATAATTGGAAGTATCTTTTGTTTTATGAGTTTGTGATAAATTGTTATATGCGATCAATAGTTAGGACGATTCTGGGTTTGACAACACTATTTATATCCGTTAAGTTATTAGACTCAGTTCTTAGCAAGAACCGTGAGCTATCGTCTCGTTGTGAGATGTTTCCAGGACTAGGCCTTGAGGGTTTGCTTGCACCTATGGTCGGTACGGAGTTGTAGCTAAGGTTATTGGCTAAGTGTTATGCAAGATGGGCGATTCTAAATTTTTTTTTGTTTAGGATAGTTGTCCAGGGCTGAGTCGTCTACTGTGATTTATATGCCATGTTCTAGGGAAGAGGTTGAAGTGTATGTTTTTAAAACCCCATAACCAGGGAACAGGGGGTGGATTTTACACAGCAAGTTGTATTATATTTGCTGGGTTAGATAACCCATTCGTAGATTATATTAAATAATTAAGAGATTTGACAGTCAATTATAAAAGGGGCGTCTTTAGTTGTCATGCCTTTGTCATGAGCACATAAGCATAAATGAAAGACAAGAAAAAAAACCCAAAAAATACCATAGCACAATAACGGGATGTATAAGTGCAGAGCCACGTCAAATGGATATCACCAAAAATAGACTTAACAGTAAAAGTAATATTCAAACAGACAAACAAACGATTACTATAATACGTTATTAAGATGATAAATAACTCAATACCCAGAATCTATACTTCAAGACCATCGTGTATTATTTGTGAAGTTGAATCCTCCTTGGAGTTAGTATTCTTTTATATGGAGAGTTCATTCAGCTTGAATACATGTACTTCAATTACTCATTTATTATAATATTTCTATCATAAATAAGTGAACGAAACCCCAAAACTTTTGTTAATGGCCTAGAAAAGATGAAATTTGGATAAATGAGAGGTATATTGATTGATTGATTGTAGGTTGCTTAACGTCCAGTAGCAAATATTTCATGCATATTCAGGACGAGAACAAATTAACAATAAATACAATAGGTAGGTTCTGTAATAGAGATATGAGGATATATTGGATAGGGACAGAAATTTAGCCTTGCAACAGGTCACCTACGGACCCCCCAAGAGTTGTTGCAAGGGTTCTTAACGTGCAAAGAGCGTGGCACTCTCTTTACACGAGGCATCGGATTTAACGTCCCCATTCTGACCGGACGTGGCTGCAAATTTGTACATCCCGCACAGCCAAACGGACGCCCCACTTTGACGAGGGTTTTACTGCCGGTCGGAAGAAGACCAATAGTGACCATACTTCTATTCCCCAGTCACCCTTGGGGTAATGAGAGGTATAAATGGACCAAAACAGACCTTATAATATTAGACAAAGAGGTCCATTAAAGTTATTTAGCATCCTAAAGTAAACTTTTGTATCATTTTCAACTGTGTGTAGGCAGATAAGATAAATATTTGATCATTTATTGGTCCACACTATAATCTATCATGATAAACTATTGAACTGATTATGACAAAACTTGACACTTATGTTTGAAATAACAAGTATACAAAGGAAAAAATCACATTCAGTTTATCCAACAAGAAAAGTCTTCTTTATCAAGACAAAGTCATTGTCAGGGAATCACTTTACTGTGAAAGTCCGATGGAGGTGACTAAACTTGCAGGTATGTAGCTTTAAATTGGAGTTTTATCAAGATGAAACGCAAAATTCTTAAAAATGAAAGTATGCAATCTATTTCCATTCGAGGTTTATGGTCTCAGATGTCAGTTTCAAACAGAATGAATGACGTTAAACTGCAAAAAATCAAAAGCAGAATGTCCTATGCTATACTTAATGGACTTCTTTATGTCTAAATCGCAAACAAATGATGGACTGTCCAGAGAGGAGAGGAAGTTCAGTCCGCCATGCAGATTTGCAAAGAGGCGTATCTGATGACACAAGTGACTTATACAGACATAACTTTCCGAAGACGAGCTTTGATACAAGCTGAAATTCAACCCAAATATGAAGCTTTGTGTAAGGATGATGTCCCGGTAAATGATTTTCTTTTTGAGGATGCTATCAAACGAAATGGATGCAGAATATACTTTGGGAAAGAAACTGGTCAAAACCAACTTTAATTTGTAAGAAAGTACATGATAACAAGAAAACTTTTCATAAACCATGTTTACCGGCAATTCTTCTGAAACCATCCATCACTTGAATGGCATTCTCACCAACCGGGAAAGATTTATGTTCCGAAAATTATAATGGCCTGACAAATGTCTCTACATGCCATTTCAATTGCTGACTTTGATAATTTCGTTATTTAACTTTTTGACACACTTACTCTGTCTCCAACTAAGTTCAAGTGGGTTCCGCATGCCACGAATCTTAGGAACATTGACAACTGTATCACTGGAGAAAGTTCAAAATTTCTCATAGTTTCACGATGTTAATAATCATGAATTCCATTCAAGAGGAAATGATGGTTATACGACAAAATTTGTATTTATCAAACAATAACTCATCCTCCACAGTGAAAAGAGTCTGTCCTTGAAGACTTTTCGCCTAGGTAAGTTCCAATCTTCGACGGCGTACATGGACAGATATTTGTTAATAAATACTTAATAGATATAAGAAGATGTGGTATGAGTGCCAATGAGACAACTCTCCATCCAAGTCAAAATTTATAAAAGTAAACCATTATAGGTCAAAGTACGGTCTTCAACACGGAGCCTTGGCTCACACCGAACAGCAAGCTATAAAGGGCCCCAAAAATTACTAGTGTAAAACCATTCAAATGGGAAAACCAACGGTCTAATCTATATAAAAAACGAGAAACGAGAAACACTTATGAACCAATTCAAACAAACGACAACTACTGAACATCAGATTCCTGACTTAGGACAGGTGCAAACAAGTATGGTTTTGGCTGTACTCATTCATTGAAGATTATTCACAATCTAGAGTAAGAAAAATCCTGATAATTATTTATGGCGGTGTAATTTGCTGAGAATATAAAAATTGAGAAAATTCTCAGGCTGAGCAAAAAAAATTACTCAGAAAGATTTATGGCGCTTTCGGCTGTAGTGCCATCTTTTCGGCTAGCATTGCTAACTGGTATCCTTCTACACGCCATTTTAATTTTAACAGTTTGAGGAAATTATCTTGTCTTTTCTTCAACCTATTAATGATAGGCATGACAACGATTCATGAGAGTCTGTGGCATTCTGTGCTTGTCTTTCTTTTAAATTATTTTTAGGGTGCATCCATTTAACTTAAATGGGGGGGAAATGGGTTTTTTTTCTGAGTCATAATTTTTTTCGCGCAAAGCGCGAACAAATTTATTTAGTTTTTCGACGCTATCAAATTATTTTTTTCAAAATTTAACACTATAAGGTATGGGGGAAATTTGCAATCAGAATATTTTTTTTCATCAAATTGGGGATCAGAATATTTTTTTTTAGGAAAAAAAAACACTAAAATCTACATCAGGGCTATTTTTTAAAGCTTTTCTCCTAGCTGAAGTAACTTCTTACAACTTTACAGATTTCATCATTGCTAATATTTTCCAACACTTTTTCTAAATCACAACTTGTGGACTTAGAGTCTCCTTTTGCTTACAACTTTTCCCTGCATTATCTGAACTTGAGGTATCCAATGACATCTCTTCCTATGCTTCCATAAATCCAAGACCGGGGACGTAATTTTACCAATTGTGTAATGCTGGTCGATATTTAACAAGCAAGGTACCTTTATTTTCCTTAATCATCGCTTTATTGTGAAGGTGGTTTCTTTAATTTCAAAATCATTTGCTCCTCTGTTTTGCTTGTGTTTTCGATTTCGTATTTTGCACTTTCACTCTCATTGGAATACTTTGTTCTAAAATGACGAGGTAATGTTGATAGAAATTTTGAACAGATAGATGGTAATTAATGGCAAAGAATCATTCCTCTATAATGCGGTTCCCTTAAAGACCGGACTTGGGGTATAAATAGCTGCCAATGAAAAATATCATGGTTTCTTAGGTTTTCTTCCAGTTTTCAAAAGTAGAGCACATTTTTTCAAATATTACTTTCAACAATTTTTTTATTCACATGAAATTTAGCACTCAAGGAGGAACAACAACAACACACCTTTTCACAAAAAATTGCTGAAAAATAACTTGTATTTGAAGAAATATCAAGGTTGTAAATACTCAAGGGGCAAGATTTTCAAATTTTGAATTTCCCAGACTGACAGATGAAGGCGCAGCTTTTATTGTTATTGTTTACACAGGAAGTAGGAAATACCATGCTTTCCTGCATATCAGCATGCTGATAACAAATCAGCTTACCTTAGAGGCAGGAGAACTATTAGCATCCAATTTACAAACACCAAATAATTCATCATGTCAATTAAATATATTTCTAATCAGCACTTAAATTTCTGAGTTATTATTCCCACATGTGACCCATGTATTGTTGTTCTGGTAAGTTTGGAAACCACTGTCTCACTAGCTCAAGCACACACTTAGGCATTAAATCCCTGCGATGATATACATTTATGTCTTCTAGGATCTCTTCTTAGTGCCTCTCTTTCGCAATAAGTACCTAGGGTCTTTCCAAACTCCCCTATGTAACAAATTGGTCCAAAAACGTTTATACTTGTCTTTTCTCAAATATGCATTCCGTTCATGTTCAGGGTGATTTTCATTTTCCCACCACAACTGTCTGTTCCTTTTATTTGTTATGCATGGCCTGCATAAACAGTTGGGACATTCTTCTGAGTTTTCATCTTGTGCAATGAAGAAATCTCCTTCATTTGACTCATTTTCCTCAACACTAGCATTTTCACCAGATATGTCTTTAAATTCCCAATCATTGTGTGCAAAAAAATGATAAATTGCCTCCCTCTGCTCTTGTGTAACTTCTAATGACAAAACTGATCTTGAATTATTTACTGTCTCCTCCATTTTATTTTTAAATATATGTCACTCTCTCACTCTTTTTCTAATGAACACTCAGTAGTTAGGGTAATCTTGGGACAAGTATTTTATTTGAGAATAAATTTTCAAAGAAATTCTGCTTTTTATCACAATTTATTTTGTTGATAAATTTCCCTTTACATAAAACATGTTTATCTTTTCTAAATTTACTTAATTAATTAAATATATTATTCAATAAAAATGATAACCTTTAAGTAAGCCTCAATTATTATATTACATACACATGTTTTGCTTACTATCAGAAATATTTGGCGGGAACATTCCACAGCATCATAATACACCTTGCTGACTTTTAGTGTGGAACTGTCAAGTAGGGGGAAATTAGCAACAGTTGGTTAAAGATTTTAAAAATTAAAAAAGAAGATGACTAAATAAAATAAAAAGTATATTCATTTATAGTTAACATTAAAAAGTATGTCTTAATGATTTTTGCAAAATATATTACTATAATGAAATAAAAGAAAAAATACAATTCACCTATTCCATTTCATGGAATATTCCTGGAAGAATTTCTTAGGTCTCATTTCATGTATCCATTTCATTTGTAAAATTTATATACATCACAACGTATTCATAATGAAAAAAAAAGAGAAAAGGTCAGAGAATGATCAGAAAATTCGCAAAAGAACTCCTAGTTTCAGAATTGAACTTTCTGGAAATGAGGAAACGAAAAATATCATTTTTGATAAACTAACTAAAATTCGAAATGAACTTACAAAGAAAAGCAATAGGCCTATGGGAAACTTACAAGTACTTGAAGCTTTGTTTGAAAAATAGTTTGACAATTAAGATGAAAATCCTGGGCCAGCAATGTGTCCAAGCACATATATTAGGACCAAGAAGACTGATGTTAACCAGAAAATTTTCTTTATTGCTGAGGATTCATTTCGCCGTTGCATTCAAGTTTCAGAATGGCATGCAAGGCAGTGCAGTCATAACCTGTGTACTAATAGACTTATTCAAAAGGGACATGTAGTTAAAACCAATTTGAAATGTGGAAACCAGGAGACACCACATGTTTTTCTTGGTCGTCGTCTCCTTATTTACCAACAAAGGAGTATCTAATAAACAGCAGGGTAAACCATGGTATTGTATGCAGTGGTATACTTCCTTCAGACTACAAACGATTTGTTAGTGGTTCCGGAATAGGCATGTTAAATGAGGAAAAGAGAACAAGCTTCTTCAATAAACACCAACAACATATACAAGAGGAATATAATGAATGTATTGACACTGCCTTATTAGAGGAAATTGCTTCATATGAAAACCTTGACTCAATAGACATTATGTCCGATGCACGCCATGGATGGAGGAAAAATGCAAAAGACACTAGTGTTGTAGCAATTGGAGAAAAAACTCACAAAGTTTTAAAATGTGAGCATGTTACAAAGGCTCATGATATCGTTTCCCAGCGCCATGAAAAAGTTGGAACCGTGCGTATATACCAGTACATGAAGGATAAAGATGTACGAGTCGGTGTTCATTGCCACGACAGAAATTTGTCAATAAACAAATACATCCGAGAAGAAACTGAAACGCTCAACCAAAATGATACTTGGCATTGTGTGAAGGCAATGAAAACAGCAGTGAAAAAGATTTCATCCGGGCCTCAATATTCTAAAGGCAAAACGTGGTCTTTTCAGTTGAGTGATAAAGTAGAGCCAGTGGCAACACACGTACATTGGTGCATAAGAAATTGTAACTAACAGAAAGAAATGTTGAAATCATCCTTGTTGAATATTGTAGACCACTACAAAAATATCCATACTGGTTGTAGTGAAAGTTCTAGATGTCGGAAAGATACTAATTATGAACCTTCGAGGATTGTGATTTCGGATCCAATAGCTGAAAAACTACTTGTGAATGCCATCCTCGGATCGAATATTTACAAATATGCAAATGACTACACTCTTGGCAGAGACACTTTTTATGTGGAAAGTTTTAATAATGTAATAAACATTTATCAAAATAAGAGAATTTCTTTTGGGGATTTACAGTACAATGCAAGAAATAATTTAGCCGTGTGTCATTGGAACGAAAACGTTGATCGTGAATATACATCAGTGTCCCATCTCAATGATCATAGGAGACCACGGTGTAAAAAGGGGAAGAAAAAACTACAAAAAAGCAACGTATAAATTTAGAGATAAAATCTGGTCTCGCTATATTAACAATATATACAAAAGAAAAAACAAAACAAAATGAAATGAAAGGAACAATAATTGATTACAATTTAGAGAGTTGGAGCTGAATGTAATTGTACTTGATTTATTTATTATTTTCTTTCACTGAAGTCTAATATTCAGAATAATTAAAAGGTAAATTTTAAAACTTATTCCTTGTTTATCTCTTGATTGGAATTTTATAAGTGTATAACCTTGTATTATTGCCACTGATAAACGTGAGTTTAGCCATGTGTTGTTATTGTCAACAGATGCTGTGTGTGATATTTATAACTTAGCTCCACCCCTCATTCCAAATATGCTTAATTGCTTACCACCTGGTAAATTTTATAGGTCAGATCCGGCCTTTAAACTTAAATCACAATTGATATTTTTTTTGGGGAAAAAGGGGTGTGTGTGTGTGGTTTGGGGAAAGGGGGGTGTTTGGAATGGGGTTAGGTGTTACATAAATATTTTAAAAAAATGAATGTATTGATGTCCTAATTTGAAAATAATCGAAATTTGCACCATATACGGATGCAGATCAATTCACATATATATCGACACTCGTCTGAATGACATATCGACCCTAAATGAACCGAGTTTATTTAAAGGAGAATTCTTTGATACTATACAGGTTTTTTTTCTGGAGATAATCCGGCTCGCCAGTTTGAAGCTGGACAGCAAATAGGGGGAAATTACAACTGCCTCTGTGGAGTTCATTACAAAATCTTGTATATTTTGAAGCTTGCTACAAAACGCAATTGCTAGATCTTGAAGAAAGGCGGAGGTTGTTATTGGGAGGAGAGGTATGGCAGAAAATTGGCATTGGCATAGAAAATTTGCATTGGCATTTTCAATCCATAAGTCAACCTGAAAAAGGCAGAGCTTATCGACGAATTAGAAAGCCGGATTGTATATACGAACAATATGGACAGGAATACATTAAAAGATGAATTAACATCATAGAGGAACTCCCTCCACACATTGAAAATAAAAATGTGCATCCCAACAGTTTTTTTACTATATGTTACCATATATTAGCCACCTAAATTGATAATTGTATTATAAATATCCTAAAATCGGCATCTTTCTTTTTTGATAATTTAACAATTTTATACCGTAAATTCTGCCATTGTTTGATTGAGAATATTTTAATCATAACTTTTAATGGGTCACTGTTTGAATGATAATTGTATAATCATTCCTTTTTATCAGCCACTTTTTCATTGATAATTTTACTATGTATTACCATAAATTCTGACTCTTATTATAGATAATTGTATTAGACTTGACATTAAATTGGCCACCTTCTGAAATGATAATTGTACTATCTTTGATAGTTTTCTTTTATCCTTTTACTTATTTTCATCCATAAATCGGCCTTTTTTCCAATGAGGAACTTTTAAAGTTAATGACGTGAAAAGAAATACATGAACCCCACAGATTGAATATCATCAACACGGATACATTGAGTATAGATGATATTTCCATGATCAGTTGTAAAACATTTACACAAAAGACCCCTCTAGCAACGTGTTTATCCCGATTTGGTTAATATTTGTGTAATAAAATTGAGAATGGCAATGAAGAATGTGTCAAAGACACAACAACCCGACCAAAGAGCAGAAAACAGCCAAAGGCCACAAAAGGGTCTTTAACACGGCGAGAAAATCCCGCATTTTTGCGCAGCTTCTGCATCAGATATTTTCTTGCACTGTGATTTGTCAGTCTTTTGTCTTTGTCCAAATCACCCTTCTCTTTCATAATTTTCATTATATTAGAAAGTTTTCTTTCCCCAACTATCTGTTTGATATACCACTAATCAGATCTTTTGTCATCTATGGGAATTGTCCTGAGCGCAATATAAAAGGGACTATCTAGTGCACTAAAGTCTGAAGGTCGCTTTGATACGTACAGATCATAAAAAGCTAAAGGATTTCGGTCCCCTGGATATTCATACATTTTTGGTGGTGATTAATGAATTATGACATTTCTGGCTCGCTGATTCTGTATATTCGTGGTAACTTTCCCTTCTTGAAACATTTTTGGATCATTTCAACGTTACAATTTACGTTAGCTCTAGGGTTTGGTTGATTTCTTAATATTGATCAAATATTTCTCTTTTACATTTCATGTGTTAACAATACCCAAGGATACTGCAACTAGGAATGGAAGTCCTTATGCTGTCCGTCCCACTAAACGGAATGCGATATATAAGGAGCTATTAGAAAGACTAAAAGAGTATTTAACAAGTTGTAAATTCGTTGGAGAAATCCCATCTCTGCAAGCAAAACCTTGTAATGCGAACAGGGCAGAAACGAAGGATGGTGTTTTTGGATGTCTCTCAAGTGGTTTAAAATCATATCCTGTGGTGCTATCCCTAGACGACATAGCGTCATCTCTAGAACAGTGTAAGACAGCACTGAATGATGCCTACAATATCTAACGAAAACCAGCAAAAGAAGTCTTGGTAACTGTAGCATTTGATCTTCATAGGCTTACTGGTGGATATGCGGTACCTATACAATATGGACTTTCAGTTTATATATGACATCCGTTAGGAAAATGTTGACAGACGCTTGCTATAGTCGTTAAATGTGTGTGCGGGTGATAGCATTCGATGGTCAGTTCTTGGAGATTTCAATAGCAAATGATTTGGGAAAACCAATATGTAAATTTATGAGTGTGTATTGGACCGATGTTGTAAAGATTACAAAACACGACTAACTAGTAAAGCTGCTGAATAATTGTTTTCTACCGCAAATTAAAAGTAGCGATCAATTGCGGAGTCATTTTGAAATTAATGGAAGTAGCATTGAATTGAAAAAGAAGATTAAAGAATAACAAAAGTGTAAGAAATTGTGAAAAAAAATATATAAATTTGGTCTAATAATTTATATGTAACAATCGTTTTTTTCTTGGGGATGCAATCAATTGACTTTTCATTAGAAATAGGTTTTTCGCTTGCTGTTCACACACACACACACACATATATATATATATGCATGAAGGTCATGTGTGTATAATATCATATAAATATATGCATGAAGGTCATGTGTGTATAATATCATATAAATAAGATGTGGTATGAGTGCCAATGAGACAACTCTCCATCCTAGTCAGAATGTATAAAAAGTTAACAATAACAGGTTAAAGTACGGCCTTCAACTTAGAGCCTTGGCTCACAACGAAACAGCAAGCTATAAAGAGCCCCAAAATGAATAGTTTTAACACTTCAAACAGGAAAACCATGGGTCTAATCTATATAAAAAACACTAAATGATAAACACCTATGAACCACACCAACAAATGACAACCACTGAACAACAGGTCCTTGACATAGGATTGATTGATTGTTGGTTGCTTAACGTCCAGTGGCAAATATTTCATGCATATTCAGGACGAGAACAAATTAACAATAAATACAATAGGTAGGTTCTGTAATAGGGGCGTCCGGGATTAAGGTCGGAGAAATTTAGACAGCCACGGGGAATGAGGGTATATTGGATAGGGACAGAAATTTAGCCTTGCAACAGGTCACCTACGGACCCCTCAAAGAGTTGTTGCAAGGGTTCTTAACGTGCAAAAAGCGTGGCACTCTCTTTACACGAGGCATCGGATTTAACGTCCCCATTCTGACCGGATGTGGCTGCAAATTTGTACATCCCGCGCAGCCAAACGAACGCCCCACTTTAGCAGGGGTTTTACTGCCGGTCGGAGGAAGACCAATGGTGACCATACTTCTATTCCCCAGTCACCCTTGGGGACCCTTGACATAGGACAGGTGCATAAAACATGTTTAAACCACTAATTTAGCATGGACATGACATCCTGGCAAATCATTATGTGATCCGTTTAAAAAAAATAGATTCAATATATTTAGATACGAGTGTGTAAAAATATAGGGTAAGTGCCAAAGGTGCAAGACAAGATTTTTTTCCTGAAACAAGGTATACAAAATTGTGTATTTTATTTCTGAATTTAAATTGAATTAGTCCAATTTTATCTATTGTCCATTGTTCTTTTTTCTCATCTGCACAGGTCATAGAGATTTATTAATAAGAATATATGAGAGGCAGGAGGAAATCTTGCAACGGCTGAAAGCACAGGCAGCACATGACAACAACTCTGCTAAATCCAAAGAAAATCTGGTAGTTCCAGTAGGAGTTAAGGTAAATTTTTATCAGTGGGGATAACTTAATGGCTTTTTTTACCGCATGTCAATCCATTTTCACATGCACAGCTTTCAAGAGTTTGACTCTGTTTTTTGTCTGTATATCTATGTTTTTAGACTGGATGACTTTGTATGGCAAAGAGCAAAGGAAAGCTTACATTTTTAACTCAGAAATTACTTGTTAACTTGGATATTCTGAGTTTTGTAAACTTATAAATACAACTTGAAAATAACAGCAAAGAAAAATGGCAACAGCAAAACTATTCCTTAGAAATTACAGTAATTATTGTCACCATTTTTCCTACCTAATAGGATAAGGGAGACTTGAAATGAAATTGAATGCTTGTATTTTACCCCTTGCTTGTGGTAAAATATTTAGTTTTAAGAACCAACCTGTGGTAAAATCAGTATAAATAAGGCCCTATGAATTTTTACTTAAATAAATGCAAAATTATTTTAATAATTTGAATGGCAAAGAAAAATTTTAATGTATTAAAAACCATACTTTGATGTTGTAGAATGCTGTGAAACAAGGCTACAAAGATGGAGAAGAAAAAAGTCTCTCTTGTAGCTTTGAAGGAAAAAGGTATCATTTCAATATTTGATCAGCACCTACATGTACATACTTAAAATTTTGTTTTCACGTAATGAATGCTTGTGTACAAAGCAAATATAATGGACAAAACCTGTTTAACTGTATTGACAAGACGGAAAAAAAAGTTAATGTTGGTTGTTTCAGCCATCAGAGAATTTTATTTTTTTTAACCTGTGCATGCAAATTGAAGACGATGTATTGTTATAGATTTGACAATGTATATGTTGGCTTATAAAAAACAATGTTGAATTTGAGTCTTATACACTATATGAGTTCATAGCTTTTAACATATAATTCTATGTGTTTTAAGTGATAGCTAGTAAACTTGTAGTAACCCACAATGCATTGTAGTTCATAGTGTCGATTGGTCAGTTTTTCAAGGCTGTGTTTTATATAATAGTATTTTGAAAATTACTATGCAAATGTAATTAGTGGTCTCAACATGTATGTGCAACTAAGCTAAATACACTTGAAAGACAAAAATTGGATTACAATATAGTTATTAAAAACATGATTTATGCATTTATATGATAGTCGGGTTGTTGTCTCTTTGACACATTCCCCGTTTCCATTCTCAATTTTACATATGCTATATACTCAGTATATACATTTACAAGTATGTAAACTTCAGTTTTTCATTTCAGAGTTAGTGATGCAGTAAATAAAAACATGACATCACATATTGTGACATTTGTAAAAGGATGGAATCCAGCATATAATGACATCACAGTATAGAATTGAAGAGTGAACATGAATTTCAAATACTTACAGTAGTCTTTACTTTTTCCCTGTATTTCATTAAATTGTAACTGTAAAATGAGGAAATATAATTTACAATCTGATCATTCTGCTAAAGAGAAGAGTTGTCTCTTTAAATACAAATAAAATATTATAATCAGTAATATAAAATCTACAATTGATGTATGATTTGAAGATAATAATTCCTTTAATAATACAATAAATGCATACAGTAACTAAGGAAACCAGTCTGATTAAAATCAAACCTCTCAGCGCTCCCGTTTTCTGATATGTCCCGAGACATATCAGAAAACGGGAGCGCTGAGAGGTTTGATTTAATCACATTGTTAGGAAACAGGTATTCACAATTTCACATTTCGCATTGATTGTTAGTTCATCTCTACAAAATGCACCCAGTATTTTAGAAAGATTTGACAATCAATATTTTCTAGACCCAAGTTTGATCCCTAGATTTTTATTGTAAGTGTTATTTGCTATAAAGAATTATATATATATATATATATATATATATATATTTACACATCATGGATTTTATTATATAACATATAGTCACAGATTTGATTGTGCTACTGGTTTTGTAGGTGCCATGGCAAGATTTTTTTAACGAAAAACAATAGAAGTCTGCAATTAATCAGAACAAATATCAGAATGAAAAAAGAAAGAGAGAACTTTATATGAAAGGAAAAAGGAGGTATGTATCATTATTTACAATTTGCTGTCACAAAAGAGGGTCTGCAGTTCCCTTTTACAAACCAACCCTGACCCTAACACTTGTTATCTCTAAAATGAAGAAAAAAGTTAATCAGATTACCATGATATATTAAAGTTCACAAAAGCTTCGTAACCTTTATATACTATTGGAAAACACTTTAATTCGTTTAGAACGGTAACTTGCTTTTTATTAGGCAGTCATTTCATTTTAGCTCATGCACTTTTTGTGAAAATTGGTTAATTTCGACACTATACTTAAACAGGATAAATGAAGGCAGGTAAAATAAATCGTTTGAAATCATTGAATTACATATATCTTCCTATAAAAATAACACTAATTGACAGATATGTGTTGTAATTCTCTCCTCAGTCATAAGTGATGGGGATTTCACAAGCGTCGACATTCATTCTGAGTTTAGGTGTTTATCATATACTGCCAGAAAAGTTATTTGTGAATAATTCAATATTTAAAATGAATATCTTTATGAAAGACTCATAGATAATACTTCTTGTACAACCATAGGACATTTTAAAAAACACAGAAAGACTCTCAGAAAGAAAAGATATTTGTTGCATGAATGTGAAAATGATTATTTTGTTATAATAAAATTTTATAAGCTAAATCATGTGCCACTTGTACCTAGCTATTATGTACAGTGACCTTTGTTATTTCACCATCAACTCGGTTGTCAAAATTTGTTGTTAAATTGACTAATTCAGTGTTCAGTTGCGGTAAATTTTTACTGTAAAGTTGTTGGGTATTTGGTAAATTACAATTTCATGCAATTACATGTAGCCTATGCTCACACCGAACAAGCAATAAAGGACCCCAAAACGACATATATAAAACAATGCAAACAGGAAAACAAACGGTCTAATCTATATATAAACGAGACACCTATTAACCACACCAACAAACGACTACCACTGAACAACAGGCTCCCGACTTATGACAGGTGGAAATAAATGCAGCGGGTTTAAACGTTTTGACAGGCGCCAAACTTCACCCTAACCTGAGACAGTAGTGTAACATTACAACATAAAAAGACACTATTAAATAACAATTGGGTTGGCTTAACCAGAGACATATATACCCAGAGTTTGGCAACTCCGTGAAATCCCGTTAAAACACGCGGCCCAAAATGAGATTCTCGTCGATAATTATTCTACAACATGTAAACAAGTCAGGGATGAATAACCTCGATAGCTAATCAAGAAAAGTAATAGGAAAACTTATTTCAGATCAAATCATTTCTTTTCTAAAAAACTACTTGAAATAGTTGTATTTTTTAATGTATTTGATTGAGAAAATATTTTTCTTTTTCGGCATTTCTTTTAATTTAAAAGTAAAATCTGGTAATGATCATGATATTACAAGAAACATTTCTTTGCAAAAGTTTGCTTCTAAATTACACAGTGATATTATATGTGTCCGATTTTCCGGTCATTATTTCCTTAGAGTTGTGACTGTGGATTCACAGGTGTGCGATTACGCAATTTATTGCCCTCCGATCACCTGAATTTTGCCGGAGGTGAAGTTCTAAATGGATTATTACTTGGTAATTGTTTTACAACTAAACAAATTCTGACATATTATTTTAACCATGACCAGAACTTTATTTTAACAGAAACACTGGGCTATACTATAGTATTCAATCAGGAAAAAATAGTCATTTAACATGTCAAGAAAAGAAATAAAGCAACTTTTCATATAAAAAATATGACGCCAGTAGAATTTTGTCTTGTGGGAAACTGATTTTATATCTGTTTTAATTTAATTATAATGTTTAATTTTGATTGACCTAAAATTAAATTATTTGTGGAACCTTTGCATGAATTTCCTAAATGAAGTGCGTACATTATAGTGTTGTCGAAATCACTTTTTGCTGCAATGCAATATTGAATATGAATCTGTCATTATTTGTAGTTTTTTTAAGACTTAATATCACAGACTCTGATTAAAAACAATGTTTAACACAAGTACAGTAAAATACTCTGCTGAACTGTAGAATTTTAATGTTCTGTTTCATAGACCACCGGAGTACTGCAACATTCTTATCTTACTCTTTCCTATCGGGTAGTGAAACTCGAGTTTGAAATTAGAAAGATTTAAAATTGTACACAAGTTTTATCTGATCTTTTGTGGGTTTATGTTGTTCAAGGTAATTTTCGGTGCAGTGCTATGTGGGCTGTTATTTTTTTTTCATTTGTTCTTTTTTCCTGTGTTACACGACCTTGTACTTTTTGTATTGCCCCTTGACATCTCCTGCTTCTGTTCAAACCTTTACCACTAATATCTGGTTTAAATAAAATAGTGTCTCATTCCCGGAATTTGTTATACAAGAAGTCATTTTAATATCAGTTTTTTATAAGCATATAAACTGCTTGGTCTCTTCACACAACTTATGTTTAGGACGGAATGCATCAATAGGTACATACATGTACCAGGTCACGAATATCTAAGTAAACGTTATGTGCTTTTGACCTCCACAAGAATTTTTAAACATTCATAGATGTGCAAAGAATATTTTTGTCGTTGGGTTGTTGTCTCATTGACATATACCTCACATTTCTGTTTAGTCATAGCATCTGTGCCTTTTCAATTTATTGCAGAAAATATTTGCATAAACATTTTCAAAACAGGAGAGGTGAAATAGTGATCACAGAATGAGGACATGTAAAACTGAAACAACACAACACAACAGATAAATATAAACAGGCACCATTGTTAAATAACTGAAACAAACATAGATGATGACCAATATGAGCGACTAGTGTACAAGTAGAGTGAACATTTCTTGCTTCTTATTCTACACATTTTGTCATTTCATGTAAACAATTAAATATGTTACTTTCGAGGAGAGGAAAGAATTTGTGAAACGAAATATTTTGCCTTTAGTACTGTCAAGTTATATATTCACAGGAATGCTGTTGAATAAATGAACATTTTCTCTTTTTTTTACATTATGCTACCTTTATGGTACAAAGGAAGCATTTCCATTCTCATGATGTACAAAGATATTATAGAGTGGCCTTCCAATGATAGTCATACATGTAAATCATTGTCTCATTGGCAATCATACTACATCATCATATTGTTATACATGTATGTAAAACTATGTACATGTATACTTTGTAAATGTAAAGAAGACAAATGAAGTTGAACACAAGATATTTATTTGCATTTTTTTCCATACAGTCTCTGCACAACTGCCACTGTGTCACTTCTGCTTCAAATTCAAGAGATTGAATGCAGTCTTGTATTTGTTCTTAGTTCAATGATGTCACCATCACTTGCACAAAAATCGCATACACATGTACATCAAGTTTGGCATATGAACTATAATATATGAACTACAATAATATGGTGGATAAGCACATGTAATTTTCTCTCCTACATAACCATTTTTAAGTATCACATTGATAGTAGTAATCGGTCCAATACAAGACTGTGCAGTCACATTTGAAAAAAGTCATCACTAACAAATAGTTGTTCCTGTCTGCCAGGGAGTCTTATTTTCAATCAGAAAGGCTTGGGAGTCCTAAATTCAGCACATGTATGATAATTGATATTACATCTCTTGTATGCTGCACTGTTAGGTAAATTTGATCAACATCTTTGTTCTTTTATAACATGCAGGATCCTGTTAAAAAAAAATGCTGTCAGATACTGAATGTAAATATATATAAAATTGTAAATGTCATCAAAGTGGTGGAAATAATGAAAAAACAATTTATATACACAAAACCAGTATGTCTTGGGAAAGGAGTACCTGTGATGGGTACAATTGTTCTTTAAAGATGGACAATTTTATAAACTGTAGCCATGGACAGGTGTCTGTCTTTATATTGAAGAGAATGAACATGGCCGACAGCTTGAATAGTGATTTTAAATTGTAAATTGCATCAAAGTGGGTGGAAATATGGAAAAACAACTGTTATACACAATTCCAGTATGTCATAGGAAAGTTATTCATGTGCTGGGAACAATTATTCTCTAAAGATGGACAAGTTTATAAACTGTAGCCATGGACAGGTGTCTGTCTTTATATTGAAGAGAATGAACATGGCCGACAGCTTGAATAGTGATTTTAAATTGTAAATTGCATCAAAGTGGGTGAAAATATGGAAAAAATAACTGTTATACACAATTCCAGTATGTCATAGGAAAGTAATTCATGTGCTGGGAACAATTATTCTCTAAAGATGGACAAGTTTATAAACTGTAGCCATGGACAGGTGTCTGTCTTTATATTGAAGAGAATGAACATGGCAACAGCTTGAATAGTGATTTTAAATTGTAAATTGCATCAAAGTGGGTGGAAATATGTAAAAAAACAACTGTTATACACAATTCCAGTGTGTCATAGGCAAGTAATTCATGTGCTGGGTACAATTATTCTCTAAAGATGGACAAGTTTATAAACTGTAGCCATGGACAGGTGTCTGTCTTTATATTGAAGAGAATGAACATGGCCGACAGCTTGAATAGTGATTTTAATTGTAAATTGCATCAAAGTGGGTGAAAATATGGAAAAACAACTGTTATACACAATTCCAGTATGTCATAGGAAAGTAATTCATGTGCTGGGAACAATTATTCTCTAAAGATGGAAAAGTTTATTGACTGTAGCCATGGACAGGGGCCTGTCTTTATATTGAAGAAATTGAACGCGGTCGACAGCGAGAATACTGAATTTTAATTGTAAATTGCATCAAAGTGGGCGATTTAATGAAAAATTCAACTTATTTACACAAAACCAGTATGTCTTGGGGAAAGTAATTCATCTCATAAATGTTTTTATTCCTTTTCGAATGATTGATTGATTGTTGGTTGCTTAACGTCCAGTGGCAAATATTTCATGCATATTCAGGACGAGAACAAGTTCACAATAAATACAATAGGTAGGTCTTGTAATAGAGGACATCCGGGATGATGGTCGGGGAAATTTAGACTGCCACCGGAAAATGAGGGAAAATTGGATAGGGACAGAAATTTTGCCTTGCAACAGGCCACCTACGGACCCCTCAAAGAGTTGTTGCAAGGGTTCTTACCGTGCAGAGAGCGTGGCACTCTTTCTACACGAGGCATCGGATTTAACGTCCCCATTCTGACCGGACGTGGCTGCGTACTTGATACATCCCGCACAGCCAAGCGGACGCCCCACTTTGGCAAGGGTTTTACTGCCGGTCGGAAGAAGACCTGTAGTGACCATATTTCTATTCCCCAGTCACCCTTGGGGTCCTTTTCGAATGAAAAGGTTTTAATAAAAAATACGTCCGTGTTCAAAATTTTCATAACGGCCAAGCTTTCCCCTTATTATTGACTACAATAAAACGTTAATCGTCACAATATTTTAACTAATAATTACTGCAAACTGGATAAAACAAGGTAAATAATTTACGAAATTGAAATATATACTTACATTATGCTGTTTCGAAATGCTTGATGTAAAATAAAAATCGAAGCGAGGTGGTGTACTTGTCGTGATAGAATCAAAATGGCGATCTCGTTAAAGTCTCGTGTGCTGCGTGTTTTTGATTAGATTTCGCTTACCACTGTTACAGTTGCCAATCTCTGTGTATATATGTCTCTGGCTTAACTAGATCAAAAAGCCATTTAAACAAACACTGAACGATTTATTACACAATATCAATACAATATTAAAACGTAGATGCCTACATAACGTAGACGTTACAGGTAGTATAAAAAAAGATGTAGGAACATTGTCTAAAAGACATCTATATCATGGGACAAAATGGCGTTAAATAAAACAACGTATACGGGAAAATTTGGATATAATAATTTTTACGTTGGAAGTAGAGAAATAAATATTTTTTTACAAAATTAATAAATTTGTTGTTCAGAGTACGAGTACAATAGTGAGAATACATACTTCACACTTTTCAAGGTGGTACAAATCTAAAATAGCGAGAGACTGTTTCACACAAAACAAAGGAAAACATTGAATTACAGGTCAAAATAACACGAAAATACAATTGGAGAGCATATAAAATGAACTTTGTACTGCCAACGACAAAATTATTTTAAATTTACCTGTGTGACGTCTGGCAAATGTAAAAAGGCAAAAATTCTTAACGGAATGTCCCTTGTCTAAAGGTAAAATCACAAGCTAAAGGACATCAAACGATTGGAAATCAACTGTCATATTTCTTACTTGGTACAGACATTTCATTATGAAGAAGATAATGGATTTAACCCTGGTTCTAAAGCTAGCTAAACAACTCACTTGTATCTGTATCTTGTATGACAGTCGCATAAAATTCCATTATAATGATAACATTATGTGAACAAAACAAACCAGACTTGAAAGGTATAAATGTCCAAGTAATATTCAAACCAACAGACGAGACGCTGACATTATTCCATTTCCTAAACAAAGTCTATATTTGCATTTGGTGAATCATTGAATCTGCTACATTAGTTATATTTTATATTTTAAGATATACGATAAACACATGCGATTGGCAAATATAGTACTTGTTTGAGACATTCTTTAGAGGTACAAGGATTTTTCGCAGACAAGTGGGTCAAACCTGTATGTCACGCAGGTAAATGGAAAATAATTGTGTCGTTGGTAGTACTAAGAGTTGTACTGTCAATGTATATTTGTTCCTAATAATATTTATTCCTTAGGGACACAATATTATAATAATATATGTTCTGCGGAATTTCTGTCATGGAATACTTTTCCATCTGTATTATATTTGTTCCACTAATATTAGGAACTTATGTTATATGTTGATTAATATAACAAATGTTCCTATTAAATTAGTGATTTTTACACCTGATTGATTATTATCTAAATCAAAACAGCGTTTTACATGCTGATTATGTAATTATTATGTAATTTGAAAAGTGTTAATGGGTTAGATATATTCACCTGTACACAATACCTGTATGTACAAACAAACATGGAGGCTGATGAATATGAAAAAATATTTATGTTCCTTAATGATGGATCATATTTTGAAGGTAAGTAAATATATTAACAAGTTCAGCTGTGAAATATAAATATAAATTCTAATGAGACAAATATCATTTACATGAAAAATATGCATGCCAGTAATTGTGGATAATTTGAATTAAATATTTAATGTCAGCACCATTGGGAACAATTATTTCCCATATTCACGAAACCTGTTCTTTTACTAGTATTCTTTCTACTAGTAATATCAGAATAATAATTGTACATACCAATTTACCATTCCGGCATTCGTAATAGATAGAACATAATAATATTTTCGGGTCGGAATAGATATTACATAATACTTTTTCCATTCGGAATAAATATTACATAATACCTATTCCATTCGGAATAGATATTACATTATACTTTTCCATTCGGAATAGATATTACATAATATTTATTCCTTTTGGAATAGATATTACATAATATTTTTTCCTTTTGGAATAGATATTACATAATATTTTTTCCATTCGGAATAGATATTACATAATACTTTCAATCATCATATATGAATGACATTATGAGAATACTTTTGATATTGGCATAGAAGATTTGATAATGCCATCACCTTCACCAATCACCAATAAAGGATACTGATGATAAGCAAATCGAAACTGATGAAGAGAAAGATTCCCGTGTATGCAGATCAAAGAGAAAAGTAATTGAGAGGAGAAATAGCATTTATGAAAATTTCCCTGTACTTAAAAAATCCAAATAACTCTAATTTGTTTGCTTGTAAAATGTGCATCAATTTAGTACTGATTTGTATATATGTTATTAAAGCAATTTACGCGTAATTTCTGATTACTTTCATTTTAATGAATGACATGTCAAATTGGCATAATGATAAAGTCAAAATGTGATACCAGTCATTCGATAAAACTTCCACCATAATATTTATTCCAAAGAAACTTTATTATGTAACAAAACTTCCTTTTGGAATTTATTTGATGTGATAAAAATTCCGAGGCATCGGTACTTTTATTATGCTTATGCCCCCCAAGGGTGACTGGGGAATAGAAGTATGGTCACATTGGTCTTCCTCCGACCAGCAGTAAAACCCTTGCTAAAGTGGGGCGTCCGTTTGGCTGTGCGGGATGTACAAATTTGCAGCCACGTCCGGTCAGAATGGGGACGTTAAATCCGATGTCTTGTGTAAAGAGAGTGCCACGCTCTTTGCACGTTAAGAACCCTTGCAACAACTCTTGAGGGGTCCGTAGGTGACCTGTTGCAAGGCTAAATTTCTGTCCCTATCCAATATACCCTCATTTCCCGTGGCAGTCTAAATTTCTCCGACCTTAATCCCGGACGCCCCTATTACAGAACCTACCTATTGTATTTATTGTTAATTTGTTCTCGTCCTGAATATGCATGAAATATTTGCCACTGGGACGTTAAGCAACCAACAATCAATCAATCAATCAATTATGCTTATGGAATATGTATCACATAACATTAATTCCAATTGGAATTTTTGTTGCATAATAAATTATCTTTGGATTAAATATTATGGTGGAACTTCTATTCTGTGACAGTACTATGATGCCTATGCTCTAAAGAGTAAGTACAAGATGTCTTCCCGAAGCCGTCCGTGTGTGAAACACTCCCGCAGTAGTTAACCAACGAAAATTTAGCTAATATATACTAAGATGGTGCTCTTACAGAGATGCAAATTTGTTTTTCTCTGTCAGACATTGGGGCCTACAGGGTAGCAAGTTTTGCCAGACCTATATTTTCACTCAAAAATAAAATGAGACGCTCTTGAATAATTATGTTTTATTTTATTATATATATTGGTAATCGTTGATTCATATTCATTAACATTGTAGTTTATTCAATATATTAATACAAAAGTGATGATACCCCAAGGGTGACTGGGGAATAGAAGTATGGTCACCATTGGTCTTCCTCCGACTGGCGGTAAAACCCTCGTCACAGTGGGGCGTCCGTTTGGCTGTGCGGGATGTACAAATTTGCAGCCACGTCCGGTCAGAATGGGGACGTTAAATCCGATGCCTCGTGCAAAGAGCGTGCCACGCTCTTTGCACGTTAAGAACCCTTGCAACAACTCTTTGAGGGGTCCGTAGGTGACCTGTTGCAAGGCTAAATTTCTGTCCCTATCCAATATACCCTCATTTCCCATGGCAGTCTAAATTTCTTCGACCTCAATCCCAGACGCCTCTATTACAGAACCTACCTATTGTTTTTATTGTTAATTTGTTCTCGTCCTGAATATGCATGAAATATTTGCCACTGGACGTTAAGCAACCAACAATCAATCAATCAAAAGTGATGATCCAAGAGTTATTCCTCACAGGAGTACTTTGTCACAAGATAATCAATGGTTGCTTCATTTTGGTCAAATTCGAAACCCGACTCGTCTGAATTATTATCACTATCAGACAAGTCCTTCATGCTTATAATTTGAACATTCTGACTAACACTAGTAACAGTATCTGAGGTTGGTCCTGTACAGACTCATCAGTTTATTGTTGGTTGGTTAGATCACCCAGGTTCAAGTTCAACTACACGAGTCTCATTCTCTACATTCTTTACAGTTTTTTTCTCTACATTATCATGTAAGATATCATTATTTGGGATTAAATGACATATCGGACCTCTTCTCCTTTTCATATAAGGACCGTTTTATGGCTTTGTTAGGTTGAAGTGGTGACTGATTTGGCCTTTTACCAGGATTAGACCCGTTCACAAATTTAATCGGCCATGACATATTTCCTGACCTCAACTATGATAAATAAATCTCATTCCTGTAAAGCGAAATTATAATACCAGAAACATGACGGAAAATACGCGTAACGGCTTGGGGCGAGATGAACATGTCGCGAAACTACTAGATGGAAATACTGGTTCCCGATGTTAGAACAAGCTAGGGAACAGGAAATAGAACAAGTAAGGGAACAGGAAATTTTACTTTTAATAAAGATGATCACGAATTTAAAACAAAATACACAAAATACCAAGCAGACTTAAATATTGCCGGCTTTCAGGTCCTGCACAGCAACGGGATTTTGCCGGACCTGCATGAATTCTGCCCGCTAGGTCCGACGATTAGTTGGAACTCTGATCTGAATAACTTATTTGTGAAAAAAAATTCTATTGTCTAAAACGAGCGCGATATCGGTTTGTGAAAATTACTGAATATCGGACCTTCTTTGTGGACAAAGCAACACAATGAATCTCCATGAATTATAATAAGACCCTAAAGGAACTTATATTTCCTATTACTGCAAGGTAATGATTTTTTTCAAATGTTCTGATTTTTTTTTGACTGCACTATTGTACCTTTCAAGGTATTTCAACAATTTAAATCCAACTTTTTTTTTTAGATTATTGGTAAAATCAGTACCAAATGTAAATTTCTATGCCATATTATTGATATTTAGACTGACTACCTTCTAATACTTTGAGAGTATTTAAGATAAGCTACCATGCATCTTTACTAAAGTATGTCTTTGCTGAAGTTTGTGTTTCTGGACACAACAATATATCAGTATAACTCATCAGAATTTTCTGGCTTTGTTTTGACCTCTTCTGTTTCAATCACGTAAAGTCTAGACTCTTATAATAACATCCAAATCAGCCATATGATGTAAAAACCCTGAAAAATATCATTCCACTTTGTAGGTGAAAATTTATAAAACCGTCATATCAAATTATTTTTTACAATGTAGAAAATAGTTTAATTCACTACCAGACTGAATCAATGTTTCTTTTAACATCATCTGCTAATATAACCCCTACATATAGGCATCTTAGCAAGTGTCTTTATCGTCCTTTTCTTTACTTATAACATCAACTATTTGGATATTCCTGTAAGCAATGGATTAAAGTAAAAATTTCGAACTGAATATTTTTTTAATTATCATTTTAAGAGTATTGCAGTTTTATAAAACATGATTTGTTCCATTCAATTATTTGAGAATATTTTTTTCTCACGAACTCGATAAAAATATATAAATTAATAGTAATAAGGGGAATGTGTTCTTCCTTTTGCTGGGGGTAGTCCTCCATAAACCTCTTTTATCATTACATGTCTATCGGTGGCGAGTGTCGAGACTTCGATATGATGAGTTTCCATAAGGAGGAACAAACCCCTTTTTAGTCCTTCCAATTCCATGTGTCGACCCCTTTACTTCATTGGACTGAAATACATGTGCAACAATGAAATTATTTGTCAACATAACTTATGAAAAAAGAGATTTGCGTAATTTTCATTGGATACTTGCCTCTTGACAAATAAATCCGTTTAAAAAATAGAATACAATATAAAAGTATGTTAAGCTGTATTTATTTTAAATCATTTATAAAGACCTTATTTTGAAACTTATATCGAGAACCTTAACAAGCTGAATATCCAATATTTTATTTGTGTTCAAGTCTATCAGGGTGTAACTGTCATATTTAGCACTATAACCAGGACTATCACTATCACACCTTCAATCGCCACCAACCCCCAAGGGTGACTGGGGAATAGAAGTATGGTCACCATTGGTCTTCCTCCGACCGGCAGTAAAACCCTCGCCCAAGTGGGGCGTCCGTTTTGGCTGTGCGGGATGTACAAATTTACAGCCACGTCCGGTCAGAATGGGGACGTTAAATCCGATGCCTCGTGTAAAGAGTGCCACGCTCTTTGCACGTTAAGAACCCTTGCAACAACTCATTGAGGGGTCCGTAGGTGACCTGTTGCTAGGCTAAATTTCTGTCCCTACCCAATATACCCTCATTTCCCGTGGCAGTCTAAATTTCTCCGACCTTAATCCCGGACGCCCCTATTACAGAACCTACCTATTGTATTTATTGTTAACTTGTTCTCGTCCTGAATATGCATGAAATATTTGCCACTGGACGTTAAGCAACCAACAATCAATCAATCAATCGCCACCAAGTACTACTTGTTTATCTGGACCTGCAATATTAAAAAATGAAAAAAAGATTATATAATAAACGATGAAATTATTCCGCACAGAAAAAAAAAAACATGTTCTGTTACAAGATACCCAATTTAAAAGTGGGGGAAATGAGGACATGAATAAGCATATATTTCAACAAATTAAAAGAGACTAAGTATAAGAAACAGGAGTATAACCATGAGTAACTATGAAGAAGTGTAATACCTTGCAAGGAGTTACCCTCTGCTCAACTTTTGCTAAGGTTCTCGATATAAGTCGAAAATAAACTGACTACTCCATGTCACAACGGAAAACATTTTGTATTGTTTTGTAGTATTGTTGATTTGGTTACTCTGCTATGTCCAGTAGACATAATATGCCTTTGCACGGTCAGTTTTAAAGTCGTTTTTTTAATAGTACCGAATCAATCAAAAACTAATTTGTCCTTAACAAATTCAAGCACTTTACCTATTTGCGGCCGCAGTTGAGAGTTAAACGATAATTGCAATTATTAATCTCTCGGTATTTGTTCAAACTCATCAACCTCAGCACAACATTTACAGGAAGGTACTGCTTATCGCAACCTTCGCATTTATTTGTATCTGTTGCGTCTTCTTTGTGGTTATCAACGGCCAATAAATAAACAATTTGAGTTCTGATACAAGAGCTGTTGGTGCTTTTTATTATATCACTAATGCATCTGTCGGTGCTATAAGAAATATGACGCATAGTTAAAGGAAATACAACGAAATGTGTCAAATTGACTGTCGGGCAAACCACCATTAGAGCGGATAGAGCTGCGAAAAAGCTGTTATGGCATTGACGCAAAGACGTGATCCTATTCAGTAGATAATTAATCACCATTCCTCTTTTTCTTAACCACCACAACCAAATTCCATTTTTATCTATTCCAAGGTGAATGCCACCTGATCTTTTTCTAGCATTAAGGCATTTTTTTTGGAAACAATAATCCAAAAAATTACTTGTGCTGTAGTTCTAACACAGCGGTTAGTCTCACTAAAGTGATTGCGAGTTCTGTACATGAACTTAGATTGATTGATTGATGGTTGCTTAACGTCCCGTGGCAAATATTTCATGCATATTCAGGACGAGAACAAATTAACAATAAATACAATAGGTAGGTTCTGTAATAGGGGCGTCCGGGATTAAAGTCGGAGAAATTAAGACTGCCACGGGAAATGAGGGTATATTGGATAGGGACAGAAATTTAGCCTTGCAACAGGTCACCTACGGACCCCTCGAAGAGTTGTTGCAAGGGTTCTGAACGTGCAAAGAGCATGGCACTCTCTTTACACGAGGCATCGGATTTAACGTCCCCATTCTGACCGGACGTGGCTGCAAATTTGTACATCCCGCACAGCCAAACGGACGCCCCACTTTAGCAAGGGTTTTACTGCCGGTCGGAGGAAGACCAATGGTGACCATACTTTTATTCCCCAGTCACCCTTGGGGGCACATGAACTTAGAGAATAAAACAAACAGCATTGGCACTCATACAATATCTTCTTATTTATAGGTGTAGACATGGCTGTTAACATCACTTGGCTACTTTATTATTTCATAACATATTAAATCTGGTCCAGTACTTTACTATTCTTTAACTACTTAATATCTATTTAGATATCTTGATAGGGTCATTTGATTGCTCTTCGTTTAATTTTTGTTCTGTTTTCATTTGATATTAAATTTTTGGAAAATTTTTTGAAAAAGTTTGGTTGTTCTTGTGTTTTTGAGTGTTACTCTATCACATTGAGATATAAAACTGTACAAGTTGTTGTCATTCCTGTTTATCTATCATATCGATGATTGTAATCAACCATATTCTCATTTATATTCAAGCTAGACCTTTGAAACATGTACATCTGATCATGTTCACTGTGTAAGAGTCGATTGTCTTTCTGTTTAGTGTAAGAACCGATTGTCTCTCTGTTCACTGTGTAAGTACCGATTGTCTCTCTGCTCACCGTGTAAGAGCCGATTGTGTATCTGTTAACCGAGTAAGAACCCAAACTATTGTGTAAACAATTACTAGTATATTGTAGACTGTTCTGGTGAATACGATGAATGTATAACCCATGCTTTTAAAATACGAAATACAGTACCGAAACATTTTACCGGAGGATGTAATTAAAAAGTTTAACAATTTGGTCAGGTGGGTGACATTGAACTAGTGTATTTGATTTATTAGTATTGTAGCCATATATGACCTATATTGACATTCATAATGCTTCTTTGAAAATGTTCCAGATTTGAATTGAAAACAATTTGCCAAAAACAGCTGTTTAAAAGGCCACTGTTTTATATCTAAAATACATCAATGGCCTTGCAAGAAGAAACAAATTGATTTGTATTAATTATAATTTAACATTATACATACAACAGAATGAGAAATCTTGTAAATATGTTACTGAAATCCAGATTAGAATTTCCCCTCGAAATTCTTCATCCATTTCTTTCCTCTTTATCATTTGTATTCCATAAAATATGCTGGTTGTCTGCTTGGAGTTGGAATAAGGTCACCCTTTTCATCCCATTTATAGAACATATTTATTGCGCATTTTGTTTGCCAAGTCCTCATATCATCAGTCAGTTTATGTTCCATGATCCAACCAGAAAGGATACATTTTGTTTTATATTGGTAGGTACATTAGAAGAAATATTACCTTTATCCAAATTGTCTTCATTGATTATCATATGTAAAGCCGCTCTAGTTTTTACACATTTACATTCTCTCATTAAAATTATCAGTCTTATCTCCATCATTCGAACGGTGCAATTATTGATACACATCTATGTCGTATTGGTATAGTTGGCATTAGTAAAATTAGCAAACCATGATATTATATTCAGATTATTCTGTTTATTGTGTACACATTTACTGAGTGCTTGTATGGATTCGTCCTATGTATTATTACAGACATTCAGGTCATACCAAATAGATTTTGTTTCAGCGTTTGATTGGAAATTTGTTGTTAAATGTCCAGCGGCAAATATTTCGTATATATTGCTTTCTAATAAATAATGTTGTAGGTTAACATTTTTGTTCATTTTCTGCTGAGGGTCAACTTCCCGCCTTCAAAAACCAGGGACTGTTGGAGAACAGGAGAGTTATATAACAGAATTAGATGGATACATTAAGTACTAGTATACATAAAAGAGTACTGCTATATACTGTATCGTTCACTTGTATTATATAATGGATACATCGTTATTTTATGTCCAATAAATGGTATATCGGCCTGAATAGGTTTGTCATATTTGCTTCTGACTTTTAGAAAATGCCAAACAATTTATCGTTATGTAGAATGAAATTAATATTTATGGAAAAAGCATGCTAATCGGATGATTTGCCAGAAAATAAGTTTAATCAAGGATAGTTTGGTACATGTATATTAAATATTCAGTTCTGGGCAAACAAAAGACATATTTTATATAAATATATTAAGTGTAGATGAAGATACAGGAGACCGACTGGGAGAAGAGCTCGAGTTGATTGTAATTTTATTTGAAACAACAATTTAAAACATCTCTTTGAAAGGTATGCGTGATCCTAAATAAAGGCAACAGTAGTATACCTCTGGTCGAAACTCATAAATCGATAAAGATAAAAAAACAAATCCGGGTCACAAACTAAAACTGAGGGAAACGCATCAAATATAAGAGAAGAACAACGACACAACATTAAAATGTAACACACACAGAAACGAACTATAATATAACAATGGCCATTTTCCTGACTTGGTACAGCACATTTTAAGAAACAAATGGTGGTTTGAACCTGGTTTTGTGGCATGCCAAACCTCCCGCTTTTATGGCAACGTCAAACACAACACCAAAATGACAACATTACATGACAGGACTACGATACAAATAAATGGGAGAACATATAGGACAAAGAAACACACGAATAATAGCTAACAAAAGGTACTAGGTTTAAAATTTAATACGCCAGACGTGCGTCTCGTCCACACAAGACTAACCAGTGACGCTCAGATGAAAAAAGTTTGAAAGCCAAAACAAGTACAAAGCTGAAGAGCACCGAGGAACAAAACTTCTAAAAAGTTGCGCCTAACACGGCCAGGGTTTTCTGCCTGGGACAAGAACATCCTTATTATTTAGAATAATTTATAATTTTGCAAACAGTAAATTTTATAAAATGACTATATAATAGATATACATGATAAAACCGAAGTGGGGACTAACTACAGAATAAAAACAGGATGGTGTATAGTTTCTGTAGAGAATGTACGTTGAAGTTTAGATCTTGGTAATGAGGGTCTTCTGGTTGAATATTTTCAATATCGTTAAGTATTAGGTTGTCGACGCGGCATCTCATTGACAGCATTAATGAGACTATTGCGAAAGACGTTTTCTTGACGGACATCTGGGTACATTTGAATGGTGTACTGTCTGATGATATCTTGCCTGGCTGGGTCAAGTTCACGCTTACCATGCTTTCCACCGCCATTCCAGTGGTAAAAGTAGCGCAGATTCTCCATGTCATACAACCCCAAGGGGAATAGAAGTATGGTCACCATTGGTCTTCCTCCGACCGGCGGTAAAACCCTCGTCCAAGTGGGCGTCCGTTTGGCTGTGCGGGATGTACAAATTTGCAGCCAGGTCCGGTCAGAATGGGGATGTTAAATCCGATGCCTCGGGTAAAGTGAATGTCACGCTCTTTGCACGTTAAGAACCCTTGCAACAACTCTTTGAGGGGTCCGTAGGTGACCTGTTGCAAGGCTAAATTTCTGTCCCTATCCAATATACCCTCATTTCCCATGGCAGTCTAAATTTCTCCGACCTCAATCCCAGACGCCCCTATTACAGAACCTACCTATTGTATTTATTGTTAATTTGTTCTCGTCCTGAATATGCATGAAATATTTGCCACTGGACGTTAAGCAACCAACAATCAATCAATCAATCAATCCATGTCATACAATTCTGGATATTACCTTTTCGGTTAGGACAGCTGCTTAGTTGCCAGGACTTTTTGCTTCATCTTTGATGCTGGTCAGCTCGTCATTTGTAATATTGTAGACGTGTAGTACGGCAGGTACCTGTTGATTGGCACGATGAGCCCATTTTGTCTTGATAGCAGCTGGTCCATGTTCCTCTTCCACTGTTGATTCTGCAGTTTTACATCAGTTAACCGAGGAAGGCCTGTTTTGTTGAGTGCTTCAAAGTTTCTCTGCATTTATGTTAATGCAGAGCCAATTGCTGCAATTGCCGACATTATAGGATCAAGCTCAATTGAAGTATTGGACTTGCTTGTATAAAGGGCGAGGCTTGCAGCAGAGTTAGAAATGTAGGAGTTGGACCACGATTGGTAACTGGTGTACTAGTACTTGGTATGGATGGGTACTGCTGCCTGCGACTGTTGGCAAACTCGAGCAGAGACTGGTTGTGGGGTTGGCCCGACAGTAGTGGGACGACCGTTGACAGGACGTCTGATGATTGGTAAAGATTGATTGTAGAACCCTGATTGAGTGACAACCCTACTCACTCTTGCTGCCTGCTTACCACTTGTGGTTAATTGAATTTATCAAATGTCCCCTTTAATTTTCTAAATGTTTCTTATGTTAACGGTAACATTTCCTTTAAAATTAAATATGATTTTATTTGAAATTCTGTGTCCATTCACACAGTGACCATTAAAATATCCTTATGTATTTCTTTTGAATCATTTGACAGTAATTTAAAAAAATCTTGAGCTGCATACTTGAAATTGTCATTGAATACAAATTAAGTACAGCCGTTTGTGTCCTTTTGCCTTGAAAGATATGCTGTTACATTTCAGTGTTTTTTTTTCCAATCTTTTTTATTACGGGATTTTTTTGGGATGTGACCGTTTCAAACAATTTCTTTATTGTATCACTGATATGACGTCCTGTAAATTTGGCAGACAATTGTGTCTGTATTTCAGCCAGTTAAATTGCTCCTATGGAATTAGATTCCACAGTTTTATCAACCTATCATAATTATACCCCACGCAACGAGTTGCGGAGGGTATTATGTTTTTGACCCGTCCGTCCGTCCGTCAGTCCTATTTCTTGTCATCGCAACTCCTCTCAAACCACACAACAGAATTTCACAAAACCTTTTTAGATAATAAGGACATACTATGTAGTTGTGCATATCGACAGGAAATTACGATTCAATTCTTTTTCTAGGAGCTACGCCCCTTTGAACTTATTTACTTTAATGTAATACTGCAACAGTTTGTCATCGCAACTCCTCTGAAACCACACAACAGAATTTCATGAAACCTTTTCAGATAATAAGGACATACTATGTAGATGTGCATATCGACAGGAAATTACAATTCAATTTTTTTCCAGGAGTTACGCCCCTTTGAACTTATTTGCCCAATATACTACTGCAACCTTTTGTCATCGCAACTCCTCTCAAACCAGACAACAGAATTTCATGAAACCTTTTCAGATAATAAGGACATACTACGTAGATGTGCATATCGACAGGAAATTACGATACAATTTTTTTTCCAGGAGTTACGCCCCTTTGAACTTATTTGCCCAATATACTACTGCAACCTTTTGTCATCGCAACTCCTCTCAAACCACACAACAGAATTTCATGAAACCTTTTCAGATAATTAGGACATACTATGTAGATGTGCATATCGACAGGAAATTACGATTCAATTTTTTTTCCAGGAGTTACGCCCCTTTGAACTTATTTGCTTCAATGTACTTCTGCAACAGTTTGTCATCGCAACTCCTCTGAAACCACACAACAGAATTTCATGAAACTGTGTAGATAATAAGGACATACTATGTAGATGTGCATATTGACAGGAA